>CAUYON010068607.1:0-81038 GCA_963573935.1 Arctocebus calabarensis
TTTTTTTTTTTTTTTGAGACAGAGCCTCAAGCTGTCACCGTGGATAGAGTGCTGTGGCATCACAGCTCACAGCAACCTCCAATTCCTGGGCTCAAGCAAGTCTCCTGCCTCTGCCTCCCAAGTAGCTGGGACTACAGGCGCCTGCCACAACGCCCGGCCGTTTTTTGGTTGCAGCCGTCATTGTTGTTTGGTGGGCCCTGACTGGATTCGAACCCGCCAGCTCAGGTGTACGTGGCTGGCGCCTTAGCCTATTGAGCCACAGGTGCTGAGCCAGAATGCATCATTCTTAAACCTTCTGTATTGAGCACACAGCCTGTAGCAATTGGACTTTGGTTACCATTTGTGTTATTGGGTGATATTCCCAGACTTGCCTATAGCGATTGGCCTTTAGTTACCATTTGTGGTACTAGGTGATATTCCCAGACTTATAGGGCATAATTTTAAACTGTTCTCAGTAAATATCTTTTTAGCCTCAAAACTCTTGATTATGTTTTTTTTCTTTCACTGAGGTATCAACCCCCAATCCTTGAGGATTATCTATTAGCAGTCTTTTCTGAATGGGTCTTTTAAGCCTGTGAGCTGACAAGTTAGAATGTTTTGGTTTGATTTAAATATGAGGATTATATACAACCCTTTGAAAGTATGGAGGAGAAACTTTAAGCTCATTGAATGTACTCAGGGAGTTGTTTTTTTTTTTTAAGCTTAGCTGTATTTTCTTTTTTTGTGTGTGTGTGTGTGAGACAAGAGCCTCAAGCTTTCACCCTGGATGGAGTGCAATGGCATCACAGCTCACAGCAACTTCCAACTCCTGGGCTCAAGCGAGTCTCCTGTCTCCGCCTCCCAAGTAGCTGGGACTACAGGTGCCCGCCACAAAGCCTGGCCATTTTTTGGTTGCAGCCGTCATTGTTTGGTGGGCCAGGCTTGATTCGAACCTGCCAGCTCAGGTGTATGTGGCTGGCGCCTTAGCCTGTTGAGCCACAGGCGCCGAGCCTTAACTGTATTTTCTTACAAGATTAATCCTGCTGCTGCTTTACCAGTTACAGCATACGATTTTGTTTTTAAAGTTCCTAAAGCAGATGTTTCATAGTAACTACCGGATGATAACTTCTACCAGTATAAAGCTATTTATTGCATTTATAGAAATCAGGTGACCCTTACAGTTGCCTTTCCTCCATTTCATAGAAGTACCTTTGTGCCTTTAAGGCTGAGCATAAGCTATAATATTTGTCTATGAGTCTAAATTTTTGTGAAAGCAGAGAAACCGTCTAACTTTTGTATACTGATGCATATGAAATTTTAAAATATTTCTTGGACATAAATAAGAACATAATTGCTCCCATTCATTACTCTAAAGGAAGAGACTCCTTTGTTAAATTTTTGATACAGACTTGGTGCCTGTAACTCAAATGGCTAAGGCGCCACCCATATACACCAGAGCTGGCAGGTTTGAATCCAGCCCGTGCCAGCCAAACAACAATGACAACTACAACGATAAAATAGCCAGGCATTGTGTTGGGTGCCTATAGTCCCAGCTACTGGGGAGGCTGAGGCAAGAGAATCACTTAAACTCGAGAGTTGGAGATTGCTGTGAGCTGTGACGCCATAGCACTCTACCCAGGGTGAGAGCTTGAGGCTCTGTCTCAAAATAAAATAAAATAAAATAAGATTTTGATACAATTTTTTTCACTTTATTTTCAAGCATCTTTGGAATAATTTTTAACTCTTCCAGGTGCTTTAAGAGCCCATACAAGATGTAGGTTAGTTCTGCCCTTAACCTAAGGTATGTTTGCAATACAACACAGTAGGCATTCTTGTTAAATTAGTTTGAGAAATTTATTTTGTACAAGTTATAATCCCTCTGCACAGTGAACAAATATATTGCAAATCTGTGGTTTAAAAAAGTATTGCCATTTCATAGTGTCATTTATGCTACTGTACGATAATTGTGGTTTTTTTATCCATTTGAATTGTATGCATATCAATTTATTTGAAAAATTTAGTTTTTGAAAAATAATTGAACAGATCTTTCTAAGTCATCAATAAAATGCACCGTGCACAAGTTCAGGCTGATCACGAGCCTATTTGTGACAGCGTTAGGCAGAAGTTTCTAACAGTTGCTTTGCTTTATGGGATTAAAATGTCGTTTACTGGCAACTCTTAGATATGTGAAGGCAGGTATTGTTACTGTAGATTAATCACACCCTCTACTTTTCCCTTCTGATCTGTATTGCCTGATTTGAGCGGTATTAAATTTCTTCTAAAAGTCCATAGGATGCTAGAGCTGAAGGGTTGTTAGAGTTCCCTTCTCACTCTGCTTTTCTTCTCTTTTGTGCATGGGAGAAAACAAGGAGTCTAGAGAGGGCAATTTACTTGACCAGAGTAACACTGTAATCTCTTGACTCAGTGCTGTAGCCATTCCACCTTTTGCTGAATACCTTTGGCCAGAGGATAGTTAGCAAAACAGAGGTGAAACTTGAGTGATGCTGCTTGTTTGCAGTTTGCCAGGTAGCAGTTATTGTACATGCAGGATAAGGGTAGAAGATAAAAACCTGAGTTCGACATGGAGTTTCTCCTTGCTGATCTGACTTCTCATGCTGCTTCATTCTTGCTTCACAAAGATAATCGGGCACTTGCTGCCCTGAAATACCAAGGTAAGTATCTCACCTATATTTCCTTCTATGAATGAGAAATATTTACTTGGGTTTACAAAGTAATTTTCTAGTATTTATATCTAAATAAGGCTTTTTTGGAAAGTAAATTTATTGTTGCTGGCCACTTGCTCCCATGCACACATGCAGCATGCATGTAAATATATATTTTTCTCTTAACAATAAAATTTGCTTATACTTTGAGTGGAATGGGGGAAGCGGAATTAGTTATTTATTTTCTTTCTTTTCCTGGTTATTGTCCAAACTAATGGGTTTTGTGGCAGACTTCCAATTTGTATTAAGGGTTTCAGAACTCTCACACTTCCTGTAGCACTATTCCAGCTTTGCAGTTACTTAGGTCCTCTTCTGTATACCTTTTTGGAAGTGTTTTTTTACTGGCTAGACTGTGTTAGAGAATGGAGTGGCGTAGGGGTGGCAGTTAGATTCTAGGTTTGCCCTTTTTGTTTTTAAGTTCTTTGAGGAGGTCCTGTGTAGGGCTTGGGAGTTGGCTGCATTTTGACTTGTCTGAGCCTCAGTTTACCTTGCTCCAGTGGAATCTAGAGCATTAGCTCATTATTATAATGAGCTAATGTAATGACATATCTGGTCATCTTAGTGGTAGTTTTAAGTTCTACAGCAGAAGCATTTCACATCCTCATATGCTGTTTACGATAAAGTTTTACATCATGTTACAGCAGCTGGTTACAGTCGATCCTTCCTTTGATCATTTCATTTAAAAAGCATTCCATCAAAAAGCGTAATGCACTTTAAGTAGCATAAACTTGCTGTATCCACATTTGTCTAATTTGTTCTACACTTTTAGGTTCCATACTACATCAAGGTCAAGATTTGTGAAGAAATGCTTGAATGCAAGTACTCTTCTGAGTCAAGGGATACCAACCAACTAAAATTAGGGAGGCCATATAGCTATTTTTAGGGACACTTCTTAACCAGTCTCTGGCTGCTTACTTAAAACATCATCTTAGAGTCCCATTGCACATAGTGTTAGATGGTCTAAAGAGATCTGACAAGGCCAGGACTGACTTGCAATATTCTTAAACTTTGAATTGGTAAAGTTTTCTAAAGCTGCCCTACAAATTACTATCATAGACTGAAAGAGACTGCTGTGCTTTGGAAATGTCCCCATCCCTCCACGCCAATCTGCTGTTACTTATAGGGTGGAAGAGAGAAAGTTAATCTGTATTTATTAAAGTCTTGTTTTCAAAAAATGGAAGTTGTCAGCATTAAACTATACACTAAACTCTGTAACTTGGCTGTTATAATTTGATGGACCAGACATATTGTACAGGTACTGCAGGATTGATATAAAAACAGTTCATGTCTATGTACTAATTATCTTCAGTAATAAAAACAGTTGATGGTAACAGCAACCTAAAGCTCATACATTTCAGGTGTTTCAAAGTAATCCTCTCCCCTCTCGGGTTTGTAACACCTACATGCTTTTTAAGCATTGTATTTCAATTTCAGATATATATATATATACACACACACATATGCTATATTTAGCTGATGTTGATGAGGAGCTTTATCTTCAAATGTTTTTAAAAATTATGTAATCCAGGGCAAATCCAATCCATTTAGGGGATGGGTATGGGTGATAGGATTTACTTTTGTGAACAGAATTCCTTGAACAATTACCCCAGTTTCACTTGGAAACTCTTCTTTAGTTCCAGGAGAACGCAATAACTAACATTCAGGTGGAGTCAATCTGTACCATTATTTCAAGTCAAGGGATTGTCTTCTTTCAAAGAAAGTCAGAGAATGTTCAGCAGAGCATGCTGTGACAGAGAGAAGTTTATCCCTCTTAAGACTGCTTGTCCTGGGAGGGTCCATTGGCAGGGCTCTGTCTTACTGGGAGGAGGTCATAGTGACCAGGAATATGGCTGTTCCTAGGTAAGTCGTATGGATTCTGGATATAGCTGGAGTTATGACCACGGCCTTCTTGGACCACACTGACTGTGGGCTCTAAGGAATATAGTGAAAAATGAGTTCAGAGAATAGATTAGCTTTGGTTGCCTTGTTGGAAGAGAGTTCTGTTTAACTTGGGGAGAAATGCTAGCCAGGCATTTACAAATTTATGACAAATATATGAGGGTTAGGGCTGAGGCTTGCCCAGGAGATGGAAGATCTAAGTGAATTTGCTGTCAACATCCCAACCTCTGGTCAACACCCAGAGATTTATATCCTAAAGGTAGGGCTCTTATCGATGAGGGACATAGATTAAACTGGGAAAGGTAGAAGAAAGTGATTTAGAAACCTGTGTCAGTTCTGATTACTTTTTAAAAACAGATTTGTATCAACAATCACTTGAAGTGTGTGTGTACCCATTCCCCACCCCTAGTATTTCTGATTCATATTAGTCCTGGGGTTTTTTATGCAGAATTGACACAAGAATTTGACTTCCTGCTTAGAGAAGAGGGCAGTCCTAGGAAAGGCAGGTCACCTTGGTTTCCTTAAAAAAGTACAAAAGTGTGTATTGCCAAGACAGGGTAAATGGACAGAGCTTGTTTTTACTTCAGATGCTGCCCTGTTGCCCTAATTTCACTAAGTTATTTTAGACACCTACCAACTTCATATATATTTTTATTACATGTCGACAAGGATGGCACATCTGTGTATGGAGACCCCTTGTGCACAGGTGACTTCATTTCTACATAGCTGCTCTCTGGAAGCTTGCAGGTGAGGATGGGTGGGTCCTTAATTGTGGCGTAAGGGTTTTCACTGCTATTCAAGGAACAAGTACTGGAACTGCACATGGATTCTTTCATGTAATCTGCAAGACAAGAAAGATTTCTTAGGACAAGCAAGGACGTAAGTGTTTACGTAAATACCAGGAGCAGAATGCAGTTGAGAGCCCTACAGATAAGGACCTTTTTTGTGAATATCCATGAATGATTCAGTGGGAGAGCCTTGAAGCCCCAGCTCAACGCCTAAAAGAGCTGCGTAGCCAGTCAATAGTACCCCACTTCTCATTTTCACCAGAAAGGTCAGGGCTGCTTTTAAGTTTTCTGGAATAAATTGTTTGCTCTGAAGCAGGGGATGTATTTGAATGGATAAAAGAGTTGTTGGGGGTCTAGGGGAAGGGAACTAGTTTCAGGGAGGACTATTTTCTGTACAGGGGCCAGAGGTAAAGACTGGATAGAAAAATTTGGGGGGTGATGTGTGTATGTCTATGTATGCTGGTGGTGAGGGAGGGTATCGAATTACGGATTAATGTGGGTCCCATCTCTGAGTGGGCAAGGCAAACAGGAAAACTCTGCCTTAGGAAGCCACTCTCCTCTCCAGCTGAGTCATCCACTTGAGGGCGGGCAGAGTGAGGGGAAGAATGACCTGCTGCTCTTAGATACTTCCTTATCCTTTTACAACCCCACCTACACTTCACCCTTGTCCCAGCCTTCAGGGCATTTTGCAAAGAAAAGAGAATCATCAACTCTTTGCTACCCAAGCTTCCAAGCATTGGGAGTTGTTCCTCCAAGGCTTGTAATTAGCTTCATGATTCAAGGCTTAGTCCTATAATGCCCTGGAATTTGCTCTCATCTAGTTCTTCATAGGATATATACTAACCAACTTTCTGAACATCAGTCTCCTCATTTCTAAAATAGTAATGATAGTCCTTTCTGCCCAGGCCCCTTTCACCCCCCCTCCAAATTATGCAAGGTAATATACTATCGGAGACAGAAGTAGCTTCTGAAATTACTAAACGTCTTCATTTTGTAAAGGAAGCAGCAAATCCAGATAGGAGATGCCTTCTGAGACCACCTTATAAGTGGATCTGAACCTACCTTGGCCTCTAGATTAACACTAATATCCAGTTAAGGCCCAGTTTACTACCTGTTGGAGACAAACCCAGCCACCAAACATCCACATCTTGCTTCTTGGCCTACTATTATTTCTTTTGATTAATCTTTTTTTTTTTTTTAAATTAAGGCAGAGTTTTATTATGTTACCCAGCTGGACTCGAGTGATCCTCCCAAGTAGTTGGGACTACAGACATCTCCTACTGAGGCTTCGTCTCTCAATTCTGTTAATAGAAGGCTGCACTACATTTTCTCTTCCTCCGATGTAAATTAGCATCCTTCCTCTAATTGAGAGATAATTAGGGGATTCTAAGGATTAGGAGAGGGTTCTCAGGATTAGGAGAACACTGCAAAAAGGAGTTTTTCAGAATGTCAGTGGGTTGCTCACTACTTAAGAATCCATGGTGACTGCACGTAGAGACTTGGAAGTTGGACACCAAACCAACCTGTACAGAAGATATCAAAGAGCACACTAGAGAACAGCAGCAACAGTGGGCTGAAGGATTCCAGGATCATGAGATGCTGGAGAGGAGTGGGGAGGATTTCTTCTATGGCACTTTGAGATGCCTGCCTGACAGGGAATTATTCAAGAGGTAGTTTGTTGGACAATCATTCTGAGTGGGAGAAGGGGAGACAAAAAGGTGTTGAGTAGCCTAAGTAGTCTCACTTAATCTCTAGATCACTTAGACTCTTAATTCTTAGCAAGTTTGGTTTTGCCCAGTAGTTTAGGGAAGTCATTTCATTTGTGGTACAAACTAGTTTATTTGGGGGGTTAGCCACTTAGTGAGATTTATTTCACATCTTTGGTATTTCCGTATAGTTCTGAACGGTGACATATTTTTCTCTTTTTGAAGTCTTGTTTTGATGTGTTGTCTCTAACACCTGTTGGTACATTTGTCTACACAAATTTTCTCTGTAAGTTAAGGATGACTATAGCCAAAGTGGTGAAATAAAGTCTGACTGTCTGGACATCTGCCTGCTGAGGCCTTCCCTGTGCTCAGAGGTCAGATGTATGATCTCATACAACAGGAATGAAATGACACCTAGGCAGGGACACTGCCTGGTTTTGTTTTACATTTATGGTTGCGTATTATTAAAGTAACCACCCTAATCACAGTGCACAGGACAACACAGTGCATAGGAAAGTTGTATGCTTATATACTGAGTGTCTGGGCCTGTCTGAGCTCATTCATGCTTGAGTCATGGATAGTCTCAGAGCTGAGAAGACCCTTAAAGGATATTCCTGCCCAATCCCTATACCTCTGAGAAACTGGGGTCTCAGGTAATAGTCATGAAATGGTATGTCTTTTCCATTTTCAGCCTTACCTCCTATAATGATGCTTACCTCCATTTGGGTGGCTTAAATCAAAACTCAGAGAAAACTGCTAGAATAATCCCCCCAAGAGAGTAATTCATGTATATTGAAAGGCTGAGGATGATCTATCTTCAGACTGTTCTCTTGGGCTTTGTATTTCTTTTTCTTTTCTTTTTTTTTTGTAGCGACAGAGTCTTACTTTATCACCCTCAGTAGAGTGCCGTGGTATCACACAGCTCGCAGCAACCTCCAACTCCTGGGCTTAGGCGATTCTCTTGCCTCAGCCTCCTGAGTAGCTGGGACTACAGGTGTCCGCCACAATGCCCGGCTATTTTTTTGTTGCAGTCTGTCTGGGGCCGGGTTTGAACCTGCCACTCTCGGTATATGGGGCTGGCGCCCTACCCACTGAGCCACAGACGCTGCCAGGGCTTTGCATTTCTTAACAAATTCTGATGGTGACTTACCCTTATTGCTCATTGGCTCAGAACACAATACTTAACCATCCCTGTCCTAAGCTCAATTCCCCCCACCTTTTTTTTTTTTGAAGAGCCAATGGCTTACTCCCACCTATACTGGAGTATAGTGAGTGGCCCAGTCATAGCTCAGTCCACAGCCTGGAACTCCTGGGCTCAATTTATCCTCTTGCGACAGCCTTGCAAGTGGCTGGGACTATAGGTATGTGCTGCCACGACTAGCTAGTTTAAAAAAAAAAAAGAGAGAGAGGTGGCGCCTGTGGCTCAAAGGAGTAGGGTGCCAGCCCCATATGCTGGAGGTGGCAGGTTCAAACCCAGCCCTGGCCAAAAACTGCAAAAAAAAAAAAAGAGAGAGGGAGATGGGGTCTCATTATGTTGTCCAGGCTGGTCTTGCACTCCTGGCCTCAAATAATCCTACCTTAGCACCTACCAAAACACTGCAATTATAGGAGTAAGCCACCATTCCTGGCCTCACCCTACTTCTAATGATCAGCTCTCCAAGGGCTGTAGACAACCAGCTGTCCTTGGTTAGGACAGGGTATATCTAAGGCTAATTCTGAAAGAAAAGAATAATAATCAGGGAAATCTGGGTCAGTCTAAGTGGTTTCCAAATGATAGTTGGGTAATAAGCTGCATAAGATACCCTGAGATACAAATGCAGATTCCAGGGCCCCACTCTAGATGTACTGCATCAGAATCTTAAGGACATTGGGTGTGAACATCTATATTTTTGACAAGGTTTCTTGGTGATCCTGGTACACAGCTAGAATTAGGCCATCGAGACCTTTGCCATCAGTCATCTTTTGGTTTGTCTTAAACTCTTTTTAATAGACCTTAGAGACCAAAGGACAGCCTCATTACATTAGTACAACCTTTACAATATGCAAAAATATTTCCCGTCTGTGATTTATTGGATATTCATGATAACCTGGTTAGACAGAAGGACAGGCATTAGGCAACTGGACAGGCATAATTATCCCAACTTTGCAGATGAGGAAACTGAGTTCTGAAGAGCTCAGTAAGTGAGAGAGTGATAATGTGACAGAGTTCCAAAGCCCTCTATTTTACATGTTCTGGCATTTAGACCTGGGGCCTAACCCCAGGAGTAGGACATGACCTTTCCTCGTGGACTTCACCTGTAAATTTGCTAGAGGGATGATCCAACTTGCAGATCCACGTGTTAGGGATTTGTCCTGGCTTCTCTGCTCTTGGAGGCAGAGCTCTCTTGAAGGTGAGTGCCATACAATATTAACACTGGGTGTCGTTTTCATTCCTTTAGCCCCAGAAAGCCAGCAGGTGCAGGGTGGCATTCCTCGCCAGTGCAACGACAGGAAGTCTCTGGGGCAAGTAGATTTACTTTATTTCTGATTTTATAATCAATTTAACTTGTACTAATTGGCTGGATAATGACATTCTACATTCCGAAGACATTTAGTTGGCATCTATAAAAAACCCACAAGCGTTTGCTAAGCAGGTACACCTGAAATCAAGAGGAATTCATTAATAATACTATGATTGCTCCTCTTGGACAGAGCTGCCCAGCAGCCCAGGCCCTGTGGGTTTTTAACTTTTTGTGGGGGAGGGTATGCAGTTTCTTCCAGGTGGAATTCCTGACTGTTTCAGAGCCTCCCTCATTATCTTGCGAAGCCCTTTGTAATAGGACATCATGATTAGATACTCTACCTTTGAACCCTTTGTCCATAATGTATGTGTTCTGACGTCTATCCATTCCACAAGCTCCTGGTAAAAATAACATAAGGAAAGAAAAAATACAAGGGTGAAATTTACTTAGACTATTTGTGTTCTTCCTTTCTTTGTTGATTTCCCCCCCCCCCCCACAGGCCTTTCTCCACAACCCAGAAAATAGTAGTTTATTGCTGGATTATTCTGTGCTTAATCTACCCTAAATTGTTCTGAGTATACAGAAATTCTTCAAAGGCTCACAAGCATTAAGGTGAGCTACAGCACCCCCTGGCATATTTGGTACTCTTTCCCTGTAGCCGTAAGAGAATGTCTTTCAGGAGGTAATGAAAGGCAGTTTTGATGCCACCTCCTGTCACTGTAGTTGAAGTTCTAGTCTGCAAAGGTACAGGATAAGGAACAAAGCAGAATCAGTTCTTAGGTTGAGAGGAGGTGGTGTGACCTTGCAAATCTCAGTTCTGTTCAATTTTCCACCTCTCTCAGCTCTGGTCTTGCTTCTCTCCTAGATCCTAGGATCATCTGAGGAGAGCCAGAGAGGTAGACAGAGAGCTGAGGTTCCGGTTTCGTCATCTCTCTAGGAGGTACAGACATTCCCATCCATAGCCAGCTCTCAGTTATCCATTGTTTTGGGTGAGTAATACTCTTTGAAGAGTATTAACCAGTGTTCTTCAGCCCCAAAGATTTCTTTCTCCCTTTTGGCTGTCAGTTTTCTCCTCGGCTCCCACAATCCAGAGGTAGGACATAAAGCTTCAGGGACCAAGTTTGGGTTCTTTGCTGCTGGTGATCCCAGAAAAGAAATTGTCTGGCATTTCCAGGTTGGGATAATAATGACACTGGGTCAAAATCAAGGCCTTTTTTTTTTTCTAGCTTTTATGTGAGGATACAATACCAGGCAAGGCACGCAGACAGTGCTTACTAAAATACAGGTTTGACTCCACTTGGCTTGCCCTGGTTTCTGACACTGAATACCAACCCTCTGTTTAGGCAACCTCCTCTACACAGACTTCCAAGTTGAATTTGAAGGCATTTACTGCCTGTCTTCCACACATTACAAATGACGCAGCAGAACAAGGCCTAGCTTGTTTCTCAGGTTTACTATTGGTCTAAAAAGGCCTATAGGTGCCTGTGACCTTCAGAATCATGACTACAACAGTTTGTATGCTGGCATCAGTTTAGCAGTTTATAGACAAGGGCTTCCTTTGCCCTCCTGAGGGAGAGAGACTAGTCTGTTAACTTTTACTCCTTTTTACAGAATAGGAAACAGGCCCAAAGAGCTGCTGGTCTAATACTATACAAGCAGCTCATTTGTAGCAAGTGAGAAGTTCACCTGCAAATAGAGCCCAGATCTCCCTAAGTATTTTCTTCCTGAATACTACTACCCTGCCTGGGTGCAAGCCAATAAATGACAGTGTGTGATGCTCAGGCTGCCCTAGCTGAATAGCAGGATCTCTAAAGTGGGAAAATTGGGGGCAGGACACAATTACAAGAAGGACTTTACCTAACCAGTGCAATCATTGTAACCTGGTTGTTTGTACCCTCAGTGAATCCCCAACAATAAAAAAATAAATAAATAAAGTGGGGAGAAATCTGGCCTGAGCTCAGGATATTCCTATGTGGAAAGAGATACAGGGTATGGTATGGGGAGGCTGTGTGTGTAGGGGGATGAGGTGGGGGAGACTATAGTTGGAGGATTACTAATTGTCTTGGGTGCTCTCCGGGGGACCAGGCAGCCCATGTCTGCTCAAAGGGCAGATGAATTCAGAAACTGCACTGTCTCTAGTGCTAGTGGATCCAGGGACCTGTAGAGGTGGATAGAGCTGTTCAGTTTCCCTTGAGCTCTAGAAGCCAGCTAGAGCCTGAGCTCAGGCGCAGGGTTGTCCAGCATGCTAAGGCCCTGCCCCAGGGTGCCTCAGAGGAACCACTGTATAGGGATGCCACATTGTCTGTTCATTCATCACACTTATTCCTAGGACACCTACTTTTGTAAGTGCTTCCATTTCAGGACTGACTTTCCAAATTTCCTTTTTGCATCTTTCCCAAGCTACCAGATTTGAGCTCAGTGCATGAGTATAGAGGATACTTGCTGGTTGATAGATTCTGCCCCAACCTCTTCAGATTCCTCTTGACTGCTCTACTCAAGGATCTGGAAAGCTTGGTTTGGGCTACTGGTGGTCCTGGGGTTTCTGTCTGGGGGACACTGGGCTTTTTAGCCAGAGAGCCAACTTGTTATTATCCATACCAACAGGGGATAGAGAATCACAAAGGTGTCACCATCCTCAAGTCTTTTCTCAGTGGTTTTGGGTTGTATTTTGTGGCCTGTAGGGAGTGCAGTTAGCTGGTTTCTCCTCCACTTTGAGCATCCTCGTTTATCCATATCCACTGACCACTATGGGAACAGAAGGGCTGATAAGGAGGATCTAGAAAAGTCTCCTTTTTAGATAGAGGTTTGGGCTGATAGACTATGTTGGGAGGGAGGAGAGTTCTAGGCTCATGGAGGGTGGTCAAGGTGCAGGAATGGAGAACAGGGCAGGTGCTAGGTTTGATCTGATAGAAGGGGCTGGGAGTAGATCAGGGGTCTGACCTGGTGAGTGTGGCTCAGCGGGGTGGTTGAGGTGTCTAAGTTCAATGTAGAAGTCCTCGGGCGGGTACCTGGCTTCCAGGGCACTGATCTGGAAATGGGAGTCTAGTGAGAGGAATGACAGGAGGAGCCATTATTCCCAGGGCCCTGGTATGGTGGGGGAGGGGTGGGAAATACATGAGTGGGCAAAGGTTAGGGTAGGGTAGGCTAGAAGGACTCAAGGCCTTTACTGTGGTATCTGTAGCCATCTGCCTTATTTTCCCTTACCCTCCATTCCCACCCTTCATAGGAGCTGATGCTCACCAGGGAGGGGACAGAGGGAAAGTGACAGGACCTGGGTCAGGCAGAGGTCCCTTTCCCAGATAGCAAGTACACCTTTTGCTTCCATCATATCCATATGTTCTGGCTCTAGCAGTCTGCCTTGTGGTCCCTGATCATAGTCACCCTCTCCCCATCCCCAGTAAAGAAATGAAGAAGGTCCTGGACTTTGTTTTCTTGTGAGAGCCAAAATAGGGAGTTGGGTTTCCTCTCCATACCTCTTCTCCCTAGGGGCAAACCATGGCCAGGACTTAACCTTCTCCCTTTGAAGGGATAAGCTTGGGACAGGGTCCGTCTCAATATGAGAGGAGAATAGGGTGGGACATGATGGTGGAGCCCAGACTCAAACCACTACTGACCTAACACGTTCACATAGCTGTAGGGGGTCCAGCCTGCTGTGTCTCTGTCAAGGGACTTGTTACTGAGCTGTTTGAAGAGTAGGAGAGCCAGTTAATACACGGTGCCCCTCCCCAGCCTCAGTGTACCCACCCCTGTCATGATCCTGATCCACCTGGGTCCTTGACCATTGAGGGAAAGGAAGAGCTAGAAGTTCCACGACAGGCCACCATGGTGTGACAGAGGCCAGTAGGAACAGATACACCCCATTCAAGCTGTCAGGCTGAAGTTGTAGGGTCCCCCGCACCCTACAGAGGGCAGGAGCAGGGTTTCCCAAGAACTGGCCCTGATAGGGCAATCAGATCAGCTAGGTTGGGCTTCTGGGTGGGGCGCTCTGGGAGTCTGTCAGCTGCAGCATGAGGTCACCTCCAGCACTGAGGGAGATGTTGAGGCTGTCTGGATTGTCACTTGACTTAGGCCAAGCCTCCATTTCCTTTGACCAAGGAAAAGCCTCATGGCAGGATATCTCAAGGCTGATGGTACAATCCTTCTTCTCTCTGCATTCTTTTCCTTTTTTTTTTTTTCACTTTATCGCCCTTGGTAGAGTTCTGTGGCGTCACACAGCTCACAGCAACCTCCACTTGGGCTTAAGCAATTCTCTTGCCTCAGCCTCCCAAGTAGCTGGGCCTACAGACACCCACCACAATGCATGGCTATTTTTTTTTTTTTTTTTGCAGTTTTTGGCTGGGGCCGGGTTTGAATCCGCCACCTCCAGTATATGGGGCTGGCACCCTACTCCTTTGAGCCACAAGCACTGCCCCACCCAGCTATTTTTTTATTGCAGTTTGTCTGGGGTTTGACTCTACCACCCTTGGTATATGGGGCCAGCACCCTAGCGACTGAGTCACAGGCGCCGCCATCTCTCTCTGTCTCTGCATTCTTGGGGATAGTTGTCCTCATTTCACAGATGTGACCTGAGTCCTGGCTTGTGGTTCTCACTTATGGACATACAAGGAGTTAGTGGTAGGGCTAGGTTCAGAACTCAGGTCCCCACTCCCAGTCCCATGTACTTTCCATGTCCTCACAGCTGCCTGCTTCTGCCATGTGCCTTATCTGCCAGACTGAGGGTCCTTGACCACATACTCTGGCTCCTGGGGTGAGGTGAGCCAGAGGGTCAGCAAGTGGGGTATCCTTAAGAGTGGCCTTGGAATATTGGCTTGACAGTAGTTTCCTCAGGGCTTTACAGTATCTATGTTTCTGTGGGGTTCAGGCTACAGTGCCAAAGAACTGTGGACTGATGATGGTCATTCTCCATAGGGCGGGCAGGGAGGAAAGGATTCCTAGAGCTCTAGGGCAGAAGCCTGGAATATGAAAGCTATGTTATTAGACCAGGATGGATGTTATAGGAAGCCAAGAGTCCTGGGATCCCTCCTCTCCTATCCTGATAGCCTTGCTATTCTGTGTTTGTGGGCATGTACACGGGGGAGGGAATCAGGGGGTGTGTAGCCTGAGCCCTTCATATCTTGTTCTTGGGGCTGTAATCTCCCATCCTGCCTGGTATGTGTCCTGATACATTAAGATGGCTTACTACACATTATCTACATGTGTGCTGAAACATCATTGCCCAAGGGCCTGTGACTCTAAGCAGATGTCTTGCTATCAACCAGGGTTATGCTGGGAGTAATCAGGGAAGGCCTTGTCAGGAAGGGTGCACAGCTGCCCTGAAGATGTGCAGAATTCACCGTCTATAGTCGAAGTGTCAGTTTCATGGCCTTTGTGATTACAAAAAAATGGTTTATAGGTGGGTACCTATGACATGTGGTGCACATGTCCAGATACAAGAGACACAGGGTGGTTATCTGAGTAATAGTAGTTACTTACTCTCTAACATACTGGTTGTACACATTGTGTTGGTAACGTACTGCAGCAATTTGTAGAAGGTAGGTGGTATAATGTTTTGATTACATGTTGACATGTAGCAAAATTGACTGTGACACATGGCTATATGTGACAAGAAGGCTACACATGATTCCATTACTAGGTACCAGTGGGTTGCACAGAGGGTATAAGAATGTATGTTACATTGAGCGATCTGAAGTTTGGTTATAAGGAATGCCCACCAGTTACATGGCACTCAGTTCCGTGTTAGTGTTCTGGTTCCATTACTTGCTTTACAGAGTGTTTACATACACCATGGCTCACAGGACTGGTCTTAATATATTCACGGCCGGTTCCACACAGACTGTGCATGGGGGATGCAGTTCCTTCCTAGACAGAGGGGAGGGCTAATGAGAGGACAGTGGATGGGGGCTGGGGAGTCAGGGGCCCGGTACCTTGGTGGGGTTGTTCCTGTCCAGAGTGCTGGCCTGGCTGGTGGCAGGCCCCCCGCACGCCAGTGCATGGTAGCTGGAATTGGAAAAGCACTGGTCATGGCTGCTACTTTGAGACAAATCTGGGGAGAGAACAAGGGGCCACATACCATCACATTCCTGATTAGATACCCTCAATACTAGCACTTGGGCTGGACAGCCTCGAGGGAAACAGGTTAAGTACCTCATTCCCCAAGTTTTCTGGCATTCACTAAACCTATGGAAATCTAGAGAACCTGAGTTGCCCCTTCCTTATGCTGGCCCCCTGCAGCATGCAGGACAAAGGCTAGGCTTGCCAGTATGGAGGGAGCTTGGTTGGATGAGCTGTGTTTGCCTTGGTAGCCTCACATGTCCCAGTGCTGCTTAGGACTGGTCTTCTGCTAGGGTGAGATCCCAGTAATGAGTTCATAAACAGAACCCTACTCTTGGCCCTAGCCTGAGGATTCAAGGACCTACCCCCAGAGATGGGGAATACCAGAGGAACAGCATGGGCAAACTAACCTCACATTCTCAGTATAGTGATAAAAGAAAATCCTCAAATCTCTGTGGACAGGGATTTCGTCAGAGGATGTTTGCTTTGGCTGAAGCCCAGAGGGGCACACAAGCCAGGAGCTCTTTGAAAGTAGGGTCTGTACGTGGGCTGCCTGTGTCCAGCCTGTAGCACCTAGCATGGAGTTGGGCATACAGTAGACAATACTCAGCAGAAGTCCACTGAAGTGATCCGGGTTTTCTAAGCACAGTGCAGGAGGCTGCAGATCAGCCTTGAGCCGTGGAGCCAGCTAGAGAAAGCCTTCATCCTGTGCTCACTCAGTCAGGCACAGCCTCTTATGACCCAGGTTATAGGCAGTTTTAGAGCATTTTTGACCTCTATTGTTTAGCTGAATACAAAGCAAAAAACCTTTCTTACATCCAAGGCAGCAGTTTAGGGGAGAAGAAGGATCTGGCCCAGCAGCCCCACTCCACTAACTCCCAGCTAGAATGCCCCTTATAGTTGTTACCATGCGTGTGGACAGGCTGGGCTCTGGCACACCTGCCACCGGGACATTGTCCAAACTTTAATATCTCCCCAAGATTAGGTACCACCCTCCTCCACTGTACTAACAGGGCTCTCCTAACTCTGGGAACTGGGGGGAAGGGTTGCTGTGAGGTCTTCACCAAGGAAGCAGAAATGGACAGGGCCTGAGCAAAGTGGTACAACCATTAGGATAGGGAGACATTTCTCTGCGTAGTGTAGGAACATTACTACTTGGTGTGACTTCCTGTGTCTGAAGTCACAGGTGAGCAGGATGGTGCAGCTGTAGGGTAATGAGAGGAGGCTCCCAGAGCTGGAGGCCCAGGAAATAACCTCCTCTTGGAATCCTATGTCCCTTTCCCAGGTAGGCTCCTGCTTCCTGCTCACTGGTGCTCTAGGGGAGTCTGAGCATCCACGTCCTGCCTCTGTAGGTATGACCACCCACCTTTAGCAGTAAACCCAGGTGTGCCCAGGGATACTGTACGGCTCTTTGGGGGTGGGGTGAGGTGGGAGGGCTGGGGGAGTCAGGAAGGAAAAGAGGAGGGATGCTGGGAGCATGGTCCTTACCGGAGAGGGAGTAGTCTGTGCTGGTCATCCTCATGGCAGGTGTGTAGGAGACTCGGGGAGCCAAGTCGCCGCCCTTCTCTTTCTGCCTCCGCCGTCGCCAGGCAAACAGGCCCAGCAGTACCACAATGAGGAACAACAGGAGGATGATGCCTGTGACAGCACCCACTGAGTGCCGCTCCGCACCCAGTGCTGGGCTGATCTTGGTATAGGGATTCAACTCCTCCATCATGAGGGCAGCTGTGGGCAGAGGGAAGGCCTGAGCCTGGGGCTGGCCTGTTTGCTCTTCAGCTGTGCTGGGTCCAGGCTCAGATGCCTCTAACCCCTCTAAAGTGGGGAGGCCTGGTTCTGGTCTTGGCCTTGTTCTTCAATCCCTGTGTGATCCCCTTAGCTCTAACTGTGCCTCACTTACTTCAACTACCTAAAAAGGGATGGAGTCCTAGGGTCATGACAAGAAGCAAATGTGATTGTGGATATGAAACAAAGTATATAGGTCTCCTACAAAAGTTGTGAGATGGTCCATTATGTCCTTTCCAAGAAACACAGTCGATAAGTTCCTTTCTGATTCACCCAGGTAGGTTTGAACTTGCTGAGCTTATTGGTGTTGCTGGGAGGGTTTCATTTGTTTCTGTCTGAATAGATTTTACATTTCATAATTTTTGTGTATCTCAAAACTCTTGTAATGACCCACATATTTTACTCTTCTAAAAATGACTTAAAGATACTAGCTTACTTAACCTTCCCAGCAGCCCTCTGGAATGAGGACTGTTCGATTATTTCCCTTTCATAGATGAAAAAACCAAGTCACCAAAAGGTGAGGTAACTTGCCCAGGATCACACAACCAGTGATTGGCAGAATCTAGTTTCTCATGAGTCAGGAAAAATTTGCCACAACCCCCGCTTATGAGTTGTGTGACTCAGAGTATGCTCAGCATGTCTTTTGTAACTTAGGGGACAATGATCCCACTCTCTGGGGGAGGGTTGTGAGCCTCAAATGATAGACTGGCAATGAGTGCTGTACTGCTGTGTCCAGGATCCCTGCCTACAAAGCCCTCTTTCTTCATTGTGGATGTGCGGGCTGACCCCTGTGCTGGTGGTTCAGTCCAGGGTTGTCTTGCCAGCCCAGCAGTAGCTAGACCTCTCCTTGGCTGTCAGCTGCTGGCTGAACTGAGCTGGCCAACATCAGCAGGGAGGTAAATGGGCTGTGTTACCATTCTCAATGATTTATCCTCAGGAAGCAATGGCTGCTTTCCGTCATGTGGGTAATTGAGAGCCCATCCTCATTCCCCTTCTCCTAGAACTAACTAATACCGTCCCTTTCAGGTTTGCAGCATTTTATAAAAGGTTTTTATGTATACAAAGCCACTATTTATGGAGGGCTTAATTATGTATGTACCATGTACAGTGCTGATTCCTTTACTCACAATGTCATCTGACTGTAGCACAAGAACCAAAGTTCAGCCTCTTTGGGCTCCTTTGCCCTCAAAGGAATCTCATGTCATGAGGAAGACAGCAATTAATGTGTTCTTCCCACATTGCATATGGAGTAAATAGGCCCAATACAAGAAAATTACTAGCTTAAGGACACCAAGCAGGTAATGGGAGAACTTGAACTTGGCAGATACACTAACTTGGTCTGGTGGCCTTCCACAGCACTAGCTTGTGGTTACCCTTGCTTGGCTCCTGGGAAACGTCCTGAGGACAAGCATGCGGAAGCTGTAGCTGGGAGGCTGCCTGCCAACCCCCGTCCCGTCTACCTCTCCAGCGCTTCGAACCTCAGCTTTCTTCCCGCAGCCATCTGTTCCTGCTGTCCTCAAATGGGAATAAAGGGAAGTGTCCTCATCAAATGCAGCTATTCTAGTTGCATTCAATCTCCCTAGAGCCTCCCTGGGTCTCTCTCCACAAAGCCCAGGCACTCTGCCACCTGTATATTACCTTGGTCACACCTGATTCCTTTGAATCCAGGGCTGCAATAACAGGTGCCAGTAACGTGGTCACAGGTAGAGTTGTTCATGCACTCACACAGCTGCTGACACCCATAGCCAAAGGTACCTGGGGCACATCCTGTGTGGCACAAAGAGTAGGGTAGACAGTGAGACCTACCCACTGCCCACCCCCCTCCCACCTCATGTTTGGACACCTCTGGTGACAGGCCACTTCTGCCTCTCACAGAGTGAAATGTATTTCCCCACAGCTCCCATGATGCTTTGGTTAAACATTTGGGGATGGACAGAGCATGTATAGCCCTGAGTGGGGGGACAAAGAGGAGGAGCAGGCAGGGCCCAATCCCCCCCCCCCCACTTCCTCCTTGTGCAACACATTTAAGCAGCATCTTCCATGTTGCAGGGACTGAACTGAGGGTTACAGGGGCTTCAAAGAATCACAAAGATCCCATGCCTGTCTCTGCTCCCTTCATTACCCATTCAGGCCTCCATGCTCAATTCCCTCCCATTTCCTTCCATATGGAGGGAGAAATTCTTTAAGCACCAATGTAGGCACGACCTTTTTCAGCTTTTTCCTTGAGAGGTTCCCCCAAAGTCAAGGGACCAAAAGGTAGAACCCAAATGAATGGACTTGAAGGGGAAGGCTTCCCCCAGGAGGCTGAGGCCCGCCCTGGCACCCAATGTGGTCAGGGCAGCTTACTCTGTTCACAGTGCTGCCCAGTGAAGCCTGTGCGGCAGGTGCACTTGCCGCTGATGTGGTCACAGCTGGCGCCGTTCTGACACTGGCATACGCGCCCACAGTCCTTCCCAAAAAACGCTGCTGGGCAGCCTGGGGAAATAGGATCTCTAGTCACAAGCGCTGCTGCTGATTGAGGATCACTGCAGAGCTGTGGGCTGGGACCAGATCCATCTTCTGCCCGCCTCTTGCTGAGCATGGGGTAAAGACTAGTGAGACCATGCACAGAGCCATCTCTGTGCTCTCGGATTCTCATGCTGTATGAGGGTAGGTAGGGGCCAAGGAGTCCTGCAGACAAATGGTCCTTGGAACCAGAGACCTTGGGTCTCCTTCCTGTGTGGCCACAGGCTGCTTCTCTCTACTCTGGACCCCACCCGCTGTCCAAGGAGGGTCTGGTCTTGGTGACTGCTGACATACATACAGCTTTCAAACCCTTGAATTGGGTCAGGTCCTGGGGCTTCCCCTGCAGGGCTCCCCAATTTTCATAGAGCAGGGGTGGGGGTTCTAGGGCCAGCTTCCTTCTTCTGCCCTCTCTGCAGGCCTGGACAATGCCCATAGTGGCCAGTAGGCTGCAGTATGGGATTCCAAGTAGAAGGGAGGCCAGGAGGCTGGGCTTACGCTGTGTGCAGAAGAGTCCAGTCCAGCCAGGGGTGCAGTGGCAGGCCCCGTCCTCGGTGCTGCAGCTCGCCCCGTTGTGACAGCTGCATGTATGAAAGCAGGCAGGACCCCAGAACCCTGGCGGGCAAGCTAGGATGCGGGTGGGATGCAGAGAGGGATGGGGAAGATGAAAAGGGAGAGGAAAGGGGAGTATACATCAGAGCCAAGACATCAGGATGGGCGCAGCTGACTTTTCCTGGCTCTCGGGGACTTGCTTGACAAACTTTTCCTGGAATTCTTAACATTTCTTGGCTTAGCAACCCAAGATTCACAAGACCCACATCGCCCACTCTCCAAGTGTTTGGTAACTAACTCAGCATGGCTCTGAGGGCTCCTGAGCCTCTCTCAGCGAGACCCAGTACCTGTTTGGAGCACACTGGTAAACATTGTGGGTGACAGCAGGACTACTATCTGTGCTAATTTCCCCGTAAGGCTGGGGACTTTCCTAGGGTGGGGACTCTTCACTCTCAGCTGTGAGCTCACTGGGGATGAAGCCTGTGTCTCCTCATGAGAATGGCAGTTCCCTTGGCCCAGGCCATCTAATGAGGACCCTCCTTAAGTGTACTGGCTAGGTCTCTACCTTAGATTTGGGGCTCCCTGGAGAGAAGCTGTTACCGCCACATCAAATTGGGTATACTTTTCATGAACAGCCCTGACAGTGCTCTGTTCGGGCTTATGATGTCCAAGATATTGTTCACATGGGCTACCCAGAGGGCACCCACTCTCCTCCCAAGGTGCCTGTCCTGGCCACATCTCACTTTGCCATTCCCAAATTCCACCATGCTGGTCCTTGCCCCTCCTCCTCTCCAGCCAGACTCCTTGCTTAGGTGCTAAGATTAATAGCTTTAATTAATTGATATGAACAATATCAATACCTGTAATGCCAACAGTTAATATTACCAGTGATTAATCCTAATAACTCATCGTGTTAGCGATAGAGCTAAATGGGATGCGGATGGACATTCCTGGCTGCAAAAGGAGATTGCCGTCCTGGAAGTGGAGCTGCCAAGGTAAAGAACCTCCAGACCTAACCCTGGGTGAGGAGCATTTCCAGAGGGCAACAACCTACCCTGTGAGCAGTCCTTGCCAATCCATCCGGGGAGGCACTGGCAGGAGCCATCGATGGGGCTGCAGGTCCCGTTGTTGGCACAGGAACAGAGCTGGGCGCAGTCCTGCCCAAAGTGGCCTCCAGCACACACTGTGGGCACAGGGCATCCTGGCACCTGTCCTCCCACCACCCCCTCATGCACAGCTACAGCCCCAGAAGTTCCCAGGCCACAGCCATGACCACCCTAGAATTAGGGATCTGAATAGGAACTGCTCACCTCAGCACCCTATCACCCTTCTCCATATTGCATGGAAATAAGTTGCCCCCCGCATGCCCACAGCTGCATTCTTCAGGATGCTCTATCATGATCCCCTTTGGCAGAGGAACAGACTGAGGTCCATAGAAGTAGAATGACTTGATGTGGCGAGGCTGGGCATCACACTTCTGGACTCTTGGTCCAGTGCTCCCTGTATTGCTCTGCAGCCTTCCGAATTCTATTGCCATGCTTTTGCCAGCATCACTAATCCCACAGCCATTGGGGTGAAGACTGTTCATAGCTAGAAGGAGAGGGACAAATGCAGTGTGGCAGGTCTGCAGTTTGACTGTTGGAGGGCTGGCCTTGAATGTCTGTTGCTATCTACCTATTTCCTCTGACCTCAAGCCTCAGCTCAGTCTCCTCCTCAGGAAAGCTCTCTACAAGGCCCTCTGCACCACTGGTATTTCTACTTTGAGTCACTGGAGGATTTAGGTCACAGACCCTTCCAGAGGAGTCACTTCTTGGTCCATAGAGGAAAGGCTGATTTTCTCAACCAGGCTGCAGGGCTGGGTCTGCCATGTGTGGGTATTAATTGAGCACTTATCTTGTTTCCTCTGCAGTTCATCTCCCACTTGTTTCCTACAGCTTGCATACTCTAAAGCACTGCTCCATTCATGACACTCCTCCTGTGTCCTGCTCAAATATCCTCAGTGCCCCCCCTCCCATTGCCCCAGAATAAAGTCTAGGTCCTGGACAGCAGCACAGAGGATCATGGGAAGTTGTCAATTCTTGAAGAGAAGTAACTTCCCCAGGGCCCCTCTCTCACCCTTTGGGCTGGCACCCTCTCCTTTGCATCATGCTGCCTTGTATTGACAGCCCTTCTCCAACCAGACTGCGGGCATCTGGTGGCTAGCATCTATGTCCACTCTGCGCCTCTCTGGGTCACGATTAGTGGCTGCCAATAAAGGCAGCATGGTGGACTGGATTCTTTAGTCCAAAGCCTTGGATTGAGATCCTAGTTTTCTTTATGTATTCAGCAAACAGATGGCATTTATGCACAAGACACTTAAGTGTGCTTCACAAATGCAGGCATACCTCAGAGGTACTGCGGGTTCACTTCTAGATCACTGCAAGAGAATATTGCAATAAAGCAAATCACATGAATTTTTTTCTTTGTTTCCTAGTACCTATGGATGTTATGCTTATACTGTAGTCTGTTAAGTGTGCAATAGCATGTCTAAAAAATGTAGATGCCTTAAATGAAGAATACTTCATTGCTAAAAATACTGACGCAGATAGGAAATGAGCACTTGATCTTGGAAAAATGGCACTGATAGACCTGCTTGAGGCAGGGTTGCCACAACCTTTAGCTTATAAAAAAGGTGGTATCTGGGCTCGGGGCCTGTGGCTCAATGGGCTAGGGCGCCTGCCATGTACACCTGAGCTGACAGGTTCTAATCTAGCCCGGGCCCGCCAAACAACACTGACAGCTGCAACCAAAAAATGGCTGGGCGTTGTGGCGGGCGCCTGTAGTCCCAGCTACTTGGGAGGCAGAGGCAAGAGACTCGCTTGAGCCCAGGAATTGGAGGTTGTGTTACTCTATCCAGGGTGACCGCTTGAGGCTCTGTCTTAAAAAAAAAAAGGTGGTATGTGGTAGCACAATAAAGTGAAGTTCAATACAATGAGGTATGCTTGTATCCATTCACTTAATCTTATACCTGTCATTATGTCGTTATCATCATCACTATTCCTTATCATTAACTCTTCTTTCTAGATGAGAAACTGAGGCACTGAGAGGTTAATTAACTTACGTAAAGTCACACTTCATGGAAGTTTTACCATGGACTTGCTAAGTGCCTTTAAGCAAACCATATCACCCCTTCTTGATGTCCGTTTCCTCATTTTTCTCACATGCACAAGGCTCCTAGCTTAGGACCATAGTTAATTGCAGGCAGGCAGACTGGCTAGTTTGGGGCCCTCTGCCTTGCCCTGTAAAAACAGCTGCTTCCCAGGTGGTTCACTTCTGAGGCATGCACCTCACCTGTTTGCAGCTCGGGTTCCACCTTCCTGGAGCAGGCCACCCAACCTGGGAGGTGCTCGATTTGGGGAACCCATACCCAGTCCTGGCTATCCCTCTCTGAAGAGTGGGGTACCAGAGCTGCTCCCCTAACCTCCATCCCTAAAACAAATTATGAACTTCTCTAACAAGATCGTCTTATCTTTGAAGTCTTTCTTACATACGAAAGGCGAGCAAATTTTCCCACAGAACTGCTAATGTAATCAATCATTCTAATACATTAATTGGGTGACTTCTTAGCTGAATCAAGAGTGAGCAAAGAAAGGAGCGATGGAGAGAGGGGGGCTGGTGAAAAGAAAACATCTGGTTATATTTAATCTATGTTTAATGACTCTACATAAGGCAGTGTCTATAATTTGTAACTTGCTGGAAAACCAGTCATTAGAAAGTGTCACTTCAATTTTTTACAAGGTTTGAGACTTAACCAGGGCAGTTGCCATTAATAGCAAACCCTATTAGATCTATATGTGGGAAATACTCATTAGGCCAGTGGGTGATAAATCAGGCAACACAGGATCCAAGAGTTACTCTTCAGGCTGCTTAGGCCCTAATTTAGACCTGGCCTATCTGTTTTGATGGTTAGGTCTCCCATGTTTAATAAATAAACCTCTGTGTGTCAGGTTATGATTAAACCGTCCTAAGAGGGCTGCAAGTAAATGAAACTGTCACATATGTTTCCCTGGGGCCCAAACTTCTTGTGACCTCAAAGCATCATGTAGTAAACTTTCCACTCATACATATTAACAGCCCACACGCTTGCAAAAATAGCCCAGCTCAGCCCTGATTATTCATCAAAGGAATGGCTTCCCCTGAGAGATAGTGAGCTCTCAGTCAATAGAAGTATTTAAACAGAGTCCAGATGAGATTCTTGCACAGATGACCTTGAAGTTGCTTTTAGCTCTAACTTATCCTAAGATCTTTTCACTCCTTATGGATTAAAGTGCAGATTCTGTAGCCTTGTGTTGAATCTGTTCTGAAGACCCCAGCCTTCTTTCTCAGCCCTCTTTACACCATCCCCCAACACTGTATCTTCCAACCACTCCCTATTGCTGGATGGTTGGTGCTTGGGTCTCCACGCTTTGCCCAAGCTGTTTTCTCTGCCCAGAATGCTTTTCTTCTCTGCCTTTCAAGCTAAGGCTCAGCTGATGTCCTGGACAGTCTACGGGGCCTTTACCCAAATCCACCCCATCTCGGCCTCAGTAAGCCAGGGATAGCAATAAACCATGACACATGCTGGAGTCAGCTCCTACCTTCTCACTGGTTGTTCACTATTCAGGAATTTGGCAAATGTTGGTAAACCACTGGCACCTTGAAATTGGCCACGGCAGGAATATTTATATCATAGAAATCTGCAGCCTTGGTTACCAATCAGGGCTTTCCCTTCACAAAGAGCTGGCTGAGCAGCACACCAGTGCAAATAAACTTTCTTTCTTTTCCAAGAGTTGAGAGGTAGCAGTTGCCTAGAGTTGGTGGTGTGAAGGATTCTGAGGTTGAGACAGGAAAGTGGGCGGTGTGATGAGGAATGGATTAGTGATGTTGGTGTGAGCATGATAGGGGAGAAGGGCTCATAAGCTGCCACCTCCAACTAAAGCCAGAACTGTCTCCTCTGCACTCCCACCGTGTTCTTTGCCCCTATCCTTGGCACTCAGCACAATCACTTGGTGCCACTTCTGATGTGGCTCCTTTCTATGCTTATTTAAGTTTTCATCTATTTAGTGTGGGTGTTAGAGTCAAAATTTGTTTCTGCCACTTGTTGCAAGATTGTAAACGAATCATTTAACCTCCTTGAGCCTGCTCCTTTTACTGCGTAATGACTTGGTCATAAGCCATGTGGCGCTCAAGTCTTATAAAGGCAGCCTGAGCCCTGAAGAGGGAAGGACCTACCTCTGCAGAGTATGATGAAAATCCTCAAGTCCTTCCCTCCCTGCCATTTTTCTCTCAGAACCTCTCACCTCCCTGTCCACTGAAGACAGTACCTTGGTTGCAAAGGGCTCCAGAGAATCCTGGGAGACACTCACAGATGCCGCTGACGTGGTGGCAGGGCCCACTGCTGTGCACACAGAGGGGGCATGGCTGGGTGCAGCTGTAGCCATAGAGCCCAGGGGGGCAGACTGAGGGTAAAAGGAAGAGGACAGTGAGTAGCTTAAGAGACCCCAGCCAGTCTGGCCACCTCTCCTGACCCACATAGCAATAAAGAGGCTTTTAAAAAATGTGGAAAGAGTTGCATTCTTCCCACACTTGGGAACGTCTGCCTCTTTGTGGAGAGAGGAACTGTGGTCTGGTACTGTTTCATCAAGGGGCTGTGCCCTGAACTTGGGGACAGAAGGGACTAGTGGGAGGCAAGAGATTGAGAGCTGACTCTGGGAGGTCGACCTCTCTCAGGCCAGGACTGATTCCATCTGGGGAAGGTTAAGGAGGATAAGCTGTCTGAGGTCTTCAGGGCAAGGGGTTCAGCTTACTTCTCTGGCACAAGGGTCCTCGGAAACCAGGGGCACACTCGCAGCTCCCATCTTCTGGAGAACAAGAGCCACCATTCTCACAGCTGCAGGAGATGGAGCAGTTGGGACCCCAGCGACCAGGTGGACATGTGTTATCACAGCGGATGCCTGTGGACCAGAGACAGACTGGCGTCAGTGTTCAGAGAGCTGAGGGTGCAGGAAGATCAGAGGGAAGGGCACATGCAAATCGAGGTGGAGGTGAGCACAGTGAGTCTGGGGATGTGGAGGAGAAACCCAGCTCAGGCTTGCCTGGCTTCCAGGAAGAGGTGATGCCCAGATGGCATCCTAGAAGACAAAGAAGAATTGACTGAGCAAAGGAAACCAGCAGGAGGCAGGACAGAGAATCATGTCTTAAAAGAATGAAAAATAGCATAATGTGGCAGAACCACAAAAAATGGAATGGATATAGCAAAATATGAGACTAGGAGAATATGAAGGGACCAGATCATGAAGGGCATCCTTTGTTACCTCTTAGTTGGCATCTAAGAACATACCTGACAGAAACCAGCTATGGACAAGTGAGTGCCAGCTGGGGGTGAGCTACATGCCCACCCATGTTAGCCCAGGATCCTCCGCTCCTGCTGGGTCCCAGCCAACCAACCTGGGGCAGGGGCTCAGACAGTAGATATTATCTGAATTTTCAGATTCTTTTGACCAGAGTTCTCAATGCAATATGTATTTTATGTCGTAAGTGCACACAGATGTGCAATGGAAACCAGTCCTTTGCAAAATTACTTTGTCACTGTGAGATACTCTGATTTCTCTCTGCATTATGATAT
The DNA here is from genome assembly GCA_963573935.1 of Arctocebus calabarensis. Classification (NCBI taxonomy): domain Eukaryota; kingdom Metazoa; phylum Chordata; class Mammalia; order Primates; family Lorisidae; genus Arctocebus; species Arctocebus calabarensis. The sequence goes on from CAUYON010068607.1 coordinate 27,127, forward strand.
ATTCTATTTCATAAAAATGTTAGCTGTGACCCACCAAATTGACTTAATGATCCTTACTTTGCCAGTGGCCTATGGGGGAATGGATGGAATCTCTCAATAAGAAAGAGGGACAAGGAATATATAGTGTTTTTGAGAGGGAATAAATACATGTTTGGGGTGATTACAGCCTGAAGGCTAAGAAGGAATTTTAAAAGGCCTGAGGCTGGATGTTCCAGCTCTGGGGTAGGGTTTCCTCCCAGGCAGAAAGGCTTCCTGTGTGATATCCATTAAGGGGAGGGAACACGAGCCCAAGAGGTTGGCTTGGCTTCAGAAGGTGAATATCAGAGGCTCAGAAAGAAAAAGAATTAGTTGAAAAATCATGTCTGTCTAGTTATAAGGACAGGGATTGTGAGAAAGGAAAAGAGAGAGAAAGTTACTCAGGCCCAGTGAACAGAGCCAGCCTTAGCAGCTGAAGGAGAGCAGTGGGACCAATTTATAGGCAGGCTGGAATTGTACAAGCCCACCCAGCTGGCAGGGAAAGAGGAGGGAGGGTGGAACAGCTGGAGAGAGGCAGAGGGGGAGGGGGATGCAACAGGCTTTATTCCTCTTATCCCTCAGTCCAGCCAGGACCTGCGCTCCCTCCCTGGGCCTTCCTCCCTGGAACGTCTCAATTTTGAAGCAGGATGGAGGCTTCAGATGCCACGTTCTGGGACATGGTGGTGGGGTTCTTTCCAAGGGAATGGGATCTTTTCCTGGTGATAATCTGGCAGCCACATTTGTCACATTTTACCCATTGATGAGGATTCATCCCAGTGGAATTTCAGGTACCCAAAAGGTAAAGCCTGGACAGGCACCATGGATTAACTAAAGAGAGCTAGGAAAGTGGGCGGCACCTGTGGCTCATTGAGTAGGGTGCCAGCCCCATATACCGAAGGTGGCGAATTCAAACCCAGCCTCTGCCGAACTGCAAAAACAGAAAAACAGCCGGGTGTTGTGGTGGGCACCTGTAGTCCCAGCTACTCAGGAGGCTGAGGCAAGAGAATCGCTTAAACCCAGGAGATGGAGGTTGCTATGAGCTGTGTGACGCCATGGCACTCTACTGAGGGCGATAAAGTGAGACTCTGTCTCTACAAAAAAAAAAAAAAAAGAGAGAGAGATAGCTAGGAAAGGAGACACCATGAAGCTGTTCAGAGTTTTGGACACATCTTCAAGTTTCCCCTTTCCTAGGCCCACTGAGGAATTCTTTCGCCCGTTGGTCTGAAGCAGAGCTTCGCTGCTGACAGGACCTCCACTTAATCCCCCTTGCGCACCGAGCACTGTAGGCTGACGTGGCTTCCGTACCACACGTAGACGCTGCTCTTTCCTAAGCTATGCATTGATGTTACCGGGACTCAGAAACCAGTGCATGCAAAAGCACCACTCAGTTCACGGCAGCTGGCTGTTAGTGCGTTTGGCTATTAAAGTTATAGCTACACGTGTAGAATCCTCAGTGGGTTTTCATGTTAAAAAGGGGTGCTCTTCCTTGGGGAACCATGATTATAGACTGTTCATGCTCAGAATGCAGGTGGCTGAAAAGTCCCTCAGGGTTCTAGGATTTGGCAATTATTACATTCTGGACCTGGTTCTGTGGGAATGGGGTTCCTATTTGAGGTTCTTACATGTCCTAGAGCTTTTTGGAGGATAAGACATAGGTTCTAAGTAGAAAGAAAGGTCAAAGATTTTCCCACATGGAGTGCCCAGTTCCAGAAAAGACTTACTGGTGGCATCACAAGGGCTAGCTTTGGCCATGTGGGAGGCTCCCAGCTAGAACTTCTGGTGCAGCAGTTTCAGTTACCTTTTCTGAGCCCTTGTTTTCCTCACAGTTGAATAAGGATAATAATTCCCTCAGCGGTGCCTCCCCTCATACCTTAGGGAATCCTGTGGCTTTGTATTTCTGGACCTTCCTCCCCTCCCACATCTATATTGGTGGGTAAACCTAGGCTCAAAATTGTGGTCTTTAGTTGACGCAACGAGGCCGGTAGCCCATAATGTTCAGGGTCTGCTTAGAGTCCTCCTCCTCCTCCAGGAGGCCTTCCTGGATGTCAGGGCAGGGATTCAAGCATCTATCTGACTGCAGCATACAGCTTTCTCTCTACCTGTTACTCGAATATTTCATACACGCGAGTCCTGTCTCTACCAGCAATTTGAAGACAGGGAGCACAGCATACTGACTCTTCTGACCCTGTTTACCTAGGTGCTCCTCGCAGCCAGGGAGACCACCTCTGGTGCTCAGCACAGTGTGTGGCACATAGTAAGTGCTCAGGGATGGTTGCTGTGGAATTTTGCAACTCACTGCTGAGTCTGAAACAGTGTTGGGCATAACATAGCTGCCAAATAAAAACTTGGTAATTGGGTGAGTCAATAAATGCTAGTTGAATGAATAAATGGCTCCCCCTTACAATAAGGACTGTGTCCCTCATTCTTTTGGCACCGATGTCCTAAGACTTGAGCAACTCCTTAAGTTCTCTTCCACTTCAAGGGGAAAAGCCATAAATGGTGTTAGACCAACTTCTGATTTATTTCAGTAAAATTTAGTGAGCACCTGCTGAGTGTAGAACAAGGTGAATAAGACATAATACACAGGGCCAGTTGTCAATAAGCCTGTGGTATATTGGGACAGGGGGAAATATGTCTGTAGCTTAGGGAAGACCAAGTCATGAGCAATATGTCAGGGGCTGGGAAGTCAGGCACGGATGTTTCTTCCATCACAGGTGAATGGGGAGGGCTCCCTGAATGGGAGGCCCAGGCCTGTCCCCACCCCTCCTTGGTTCCCTTCCACATGATGACAAACCTCAGGACATCAATCACTTCTTTCAAAAGACTACCAAACCAAACTTGGGGAAATTAGCTTTAGAATAGCAGAGGCCTTGCTGAAAGGTTGCCCAAAGACAGAATTTTTTTTTTTTTTGAGACAGAGCCTCAAGCTTTCACCCTGGATAGAGTGCTGTGGCATCACAGCTCACAGCAACCTCCAATTCCTGGGCTCAAGCGAGAGCCTCCGCCTCCCAAGTAGCTGGGACTATAGGCGCCCGCCACAACACCTGGCCATTTTTTGGTTGCAGCCGTCATTGTTGTTTGGCGGGCCCAGGCTGGATTTGAACCCGCCAGCTCAGATGTACGTGGCTGGCGCCTTAGCCCGCTGAGCCACAGGTGCCGAGCCAAAGACAGAATTTTTAAGTATGAGATAGTATTAAAATCTCATTGGCTCTCTTGAAATTAAGGCAATGAAAAATTAAAATAGATTTGCACTTGGTTCCCGCTGAGGGTCTAGGGTGCTGGTGCTTAGTGTAGGGACTCGTTCTGTATGGAGGGACAGGAAACACCAGGGTGGGGGAAACCAATGTTCCTGGCCCTTGGCTGCTTAGAAACTTTCTAGTTGTGGAGAACAGAGGCTGGCAGCAACCTGCTATAAATTTTTTTTTTTTAGTATTTATATTTATTTATTTTTGCTGTTTTTTTTGGCCGGGGCTGGGTTTGAACTTGCCACTTCCAGCATATGGGGCTGGTGCCCTACTTCTTGAGCCATAGGCACCGCCCTGCTGTGAATTATTTACCTGAGAACCTGTGCTGCCAGGAACGACTGTATTTTTTTCTCTTGGCCGCCCAACCACCTTGGGACTGGCCAGCAGGTTCATTCACACAACCTATTGTTATTAAGCACTTCCAGTATTCATGGCTTACATTTACTGAGCACTTACTATGTGCCAGGCATTGGTAGCACTTTATTGATATTTATGCTTTGAAACAGCCCTGTAAGAAAACACAATGACATCCAAATAGGAGAAGTGGGGGAGGAGTAGGGAGGAGGGAAGGTGTTGGGTGTGCTCTGACATTGGGCACAATGTAAGGATATACGGCACGCCTCCTGGGTGATGGGCTCAACTACAACTTGGACTCTACCTAACAAATGCAAACAGTGTAATAGTGTCACCTAAGTGTGCCCTTATATCAATATGAAATCAGGAAGAAAACCAGCCCTATAGTTGTGAGGATGATTATGTGCATTTTATGGATGGAGAATTCAGGCCCTGAGAGGTTAAAGGACTTGCCAAGGTCATAAACCCAGGCAGTCTGGCTCCCGTTCTATGTTCTTAACTGCCATGTTATCCGTATGTCAGCGTGTGGCAGGCAGTGGATACAGTGGTAGATAAGCAGATGCTTTCACAGAGCTCATGGTCAAGTTGGGGAGGCAGATAATAAATAATTATTGAAATCTGAGTTCAATGACAAGTGTACCAAGGGAACAGTGCGGGGAATCAGAATTAATTAAAGGGGGCTCTTTAGTTTTAGGTGGAGGATGGCTGCTGTAGCAGGAGAGCCTTCCCTGAGGAAGCAACTGCTAAGTTAAAACCTTGTGGATGAGAAGGAGTTGCCACAAGAAGAGAAGGGGAGAGAGAGATTCAGGCAGAGGGAATGGCACAGGCAAAGGGGGCCAGGAAGGGGCTTGGTTCTCTGGAGTAAACTTTGGCCTCCTTGGCTGGAGTGTAGCATGCACCAGGGAGGGGGCAGGGGAGAGGGGGAGGACTTGGGCAGAGCCAGGTCACGTGGGCCTGGGCAATGGCAAAGATTTTAAACTTTAATAAGAGTCCTGGGAAGCCACTGAGGCATTCTGAACAGGCCCGATGAGTCTGGGGTTTGAGAAGTCTGTTCTGGCCGCTGTGTGCAGGATGAATACAGCTGGGCAAGAGGGGGGTCCTGAGACCAACTGGACGCTGAGGCAGGTCCACCTGGCAGTGGACCAGGTGGTGACAGTGGGATGGAGAGAAGTACATGGATTCACCTTGCATTTAGGAGGCAGGCTGACAGGCTAGATGTGGGGACCAGGACTCTGGGACAGGACTAAGGAGGAAGTTCCTGTGCCCTTCTCCACCTTATTCTTTATAAACAGATTGAGTGCCTATACCCACCATGTGTCAGATTTTGACTTTTTTTATTGGGGTGTCTCTAGCCCCTAGAACACAGCCTGTATTAAGTAGGTTTTCAGTAAATTTGCTTGCTTGAATTGAATGGAATGGAACCCAGAGCACATAAAGAGAAAGACGCACATTTAGGGAAGAAGAAAGCTACTGATGGAGAAAGAATAGTCATGAGAAGTAGAATACCAAGAATCCAGTTTCACAGGACCTGGCTAGTGACTGAGAAGAGTGAGTTACCTGTCCATCCGGCCAGGCAGCAGCAGTGGCCTGTGACAGGATCACAGCCGTCTGCGTGGCTGCAGTCACAGTGTTCACTGCAGTTCAGCCCAAATGTGCCATCCTGTGGAAAGAGGCAGAGAGAAAAAAAATCAGACCCAGGGCCGTGCCTGTGGCTCAGTCAGTAAGGCGCCGACCTCATATACTGAGGGTGGCAGGTTCAAACCCTGCCCTGGCCAAACTGCAACAATAACAAAAAATAGCCAGGTATTGTGGCGGGTGCCTATGGTCTCAGCTGCTCGGGAGGCTGAGACAAGAGAAGCACCTAAACCCAAAAGCTGGAGGTTGCTGTAAGCTGTGTGACGCCACGGCACTCTACCAAAGGCGATAAAGTGAGACTCGGTCTCTACAAAAAAAAAAAAAATTCAGACCCAGACTCCTAAAAGTTCACACATTTCTCTTTATAACCCACAGGGATGCAGAGACTGGGGCCGGGGCACAGTAGATACATTTTTCTAAGTGGGGAATCAATGCATCCATGAAGCCACTGCAAAGAATTATTTGGCCCCATAAACAGGAACATGAGGTTTGGATAGAGGGAGGAGATGGTTCTGTCTTACTTTTCAAAGGGCAAGCTCAGAGCCTGTAACAATCAACTGAAATTGTGAAGGAAAATGCGCTGTGCTAATTATAACACATTGATCACATGTGAGGAATGACTGTGATTTAGTCTTTGCTACGGGGGCAGGAAGTAGTACAGGTACCTCCTTGTGTGCTCATTAGGTGTAGGGAGCCTCATCTTTCTCATTTCTCTTTATCCTCACAACTATCCAATGAGATGGTTCCATTATGTTCCACTTTAAAGGTGAGAGACAGGGTTAGAGAGGTAACATGCTCAAAGTAACATTGTCAGGATGTGGTACTATCACATCAGCCCATTTCACTTATTTGTATCTGAGACCTATAAAAGCCCCACAATTAAGTCTGTGGCTGCCTTTATTCCCCCGCACCCTGATCGTGAGAGTAGACTATGGGAACCGGGGGAAGCTTAGACAACATCGAGGAATGGCCACTCGGATGCCTTAGCAAGGGCTGTCCTGCAGTGCTGTGTCCTGAAAGATTCTGAAGCTGCATTTGAGGTCAGGTAAGAGCATCAGAGTCAACAGTGTTTATTTTACCACGAGTAGGGAGTATCTCCCATTCTATCGAGAGGGGTGAGAGTAAAGTAGCAAACCGGCCACAGAAAGGTTAGGACTAGGTTGGATCTGAATCTGTGTGTCCTACCACATAGGGTAGTGCTCTTCTCTGGGTACCCCTGTGGGTAAAATAACCCCAGGGAAGAGCATGAGGGGATGCTGGGCCCGCCCTGTCCCTCCCTACCCTGGCACTCACCGGGCAGGACAGTTCACAGGTGTCCCCCAGCCAGCCTGGGGTGCAGGAGCAGGTGCCGTCTGTGGGGCTACAGGCTGCCCCGTTGGCACAAGCGCAGCTCTCTTGGCAGTTCAGGCCCCACGTCCCGCCAGAACATGGCAGAGTGCAGTCCAGGCCCTGCCACCCTGAGGGTTGAGAAAAGAGGGTGCTGTCACCTCCCCACCCAGGCCCAGCACAGCTTTCTGCCCCCTCCTCCTAGCATCCCACCCAAACCACCACGTCCCTGTTTATGGGCCTAGAACACACATTCCACATGCAGTCGGCTCAGAAATACAGCAGGGCTGTTAGGAGAGCTCGGGCTGGAAGCCAGGTTGCTGCCTCCTAGTTCTTTTTTACTGTAGGCAGATGATGTCACCTGGGAGGGGTACCAGGTCAGGTGGGGACTGCCGCTTTTGCCCAGGGTGGAGTCAGGCAGCTTATCTGCTGAGGGCCCTTTGTTTTCAGGAGAGGCTGATAATCCATTATTAGGCTAGTCACTGGCTTCTTTGCCCACAGATCCATTTCTCCCCTTCCCCTGCTCAGTTCTGTCACAGGGGGCTGACTTTGGCAGGCGGCATATCCCAGACTCCCTCTCCCAGGTGAGCTGCCAGTGGGACACCTGCCCACAGACTTGGGGGTGGGAGCAGGAGAGAGGCCCAGTATGTCCTCTTCCTCTGTCCTGGGCCTCTGTAGTGGTGCAGCACCCCTATCCCTGTCCCAGCTCCCACCAGTGGTCCACACTTCCAGGTTCTGGGAACCCCGCCTCCTCTTTTTGCCCCTGCAACCTTAGTGGCAGCAGCTTCTCCCATGGGTGCTAAGGTCTGGATGGCTCACCTTGCCTGTGTGCTCTTGCAACAGTGTTGTCACTAAAGACCCTATTATGTGCCTATTGTTGAAGTTCCTGGCATGGGTTTCCTTGCCTGCAACCTGACCGATAGGGGCTCCATGACCCTGCCTGTGAGTAGATGGGGAAAGGAGCTACCCCAACTGAGACCCCTCAGCTGGCAGCCCACCTAAATGAGCAATGTGCACACGTGTGGGGGATGGGATTGGGAGGGAGGGCACCTTACCTTCCTTGCAGGTGCAGGACCCATCTACTGGGGAGCAAGTGCCACCATTGTTACAGCCACAGACAGATGAGCAGTTGGGGCCATAGGTTCCCACTGCACAAGGAACTGCACAGTCTTCACCCTGGAAAGGGAGGGTGAGTTTTGGATCATAGGCTGCCCAGTGCCAGCTGGCTATGGTAGGCAGGATAATGGTCCTTGCTACAAAGATGTCCATGTTCTAATCACTACAACCGGTGAGTGTGTTACCTCACATGGGAAAAGGGACCTTGCAGAGACGGGGAGAGTATCAGGGATTGTCCAGGCAGGCCTGATATAACCACAGGAGTCCTGAAAAGTGGAAGATGACCAAAGAAGGTAGGTCAGACAGATTTCCCGGGAGAAGTCCTCACCTTGCCTGTGTGGACCATGGAGACGGGGAAGGGGCCAGGAGCGCTCTGGGATCAATCCCTTTATAGTCAGCAAGAAAATGGGGACCTCAGCCCTGCAACCACAGGATTCTGCCAACAATGAGAATGAGCAGCAAACATTCTTCCCTGAAGCTTCCAGAAGGGAACATAGTCCCCAACATCTTGATTTCAGTCCGATGAAACCCATATCAGATTTCTGACCCACAGGGCTGTAAAAATAACAAATCTGTGTTGTTTTAAGCCATTCAACTTGTAGTTCTTTTTTACAGCAGCAATAGAAAACTAACACACTGGGAGGCTGAGGTGGGTAGATTTCCTGAGCTCAGGAGTTCGAGACCAGCCTGAGCAAGAGCAAGACCCCATCTCTAGTAAAAATAGAAAACAACAACAACAAAAAACTAGCTGGGTGTCGTGGTGGGTTCCTGCATCCCCAGCTACTTGGGAGGCTGAGGCAAGAGGATCACTTGAACCCAGGAGTTTTGAGATTACTGTGAGCATACAAACAAAAAAATAAAATAAAGAAGAAAAGAAAACCAATACAGTAACCCTTATCAGCTGGTGGTGGGGTCAGCTCCTGGACCACAGCACAAGGCAACTTGACCCCAGAGTCTATATTAGATCAAAGAACTTAATCCTTTACTTCCCAATCTTATTTAATTCTTACCAACTCCATGACATAAGTAGTAATATTCTATCCCTATTTGCCTGAGCCTCAGAGAAGTGTAAATAATAATAGCTAATGCATACTGAGTGCTTTCTCAATAGCATGCACACATTATCTCATTCCCAGAAAACTCTCAGGAGATGGAAACTATTGTCTCAGCATTATTCCCACTTAATGTGTAAGAGAAGTTAGGTAACTCTGCCAAGGTCACAGAGCTAAAAATGGTTGCTCTCTGTTGGAACTCAGGCTGGCTGCATAACTGGAAAGCATTCTCGAAGATGGAGATTAGTGAGCTTTGGACAATAGCCCCTGTGAGGGGAAGGGAAGAGGACTGGGCAGAGAAGTTGAGAGGTGCAGCCACAACAGCCCCTACTGATCTGCCAGGGAGCCCCAGAGCCTGGAGCTTCCTTAGAGTTGTCCCAGAAGGGGGAAAAGAGGGAGGACCCCCGCCATCAGGCATTTGGCTGTCCAATGTCCCGGGGAGGGGAGTGAGTCAGCTATCTTTGAGAGGGATTTCGAAAGAGGGCCTCAGCTGGGAGCAACTAACTTTCTGGCCTCTGGAGAGTAGTAAGTGCCTCAGTCCTAAAGAGTGAAACTAGGTGGCACACTGTAATGTCCACTATACCCATAAGGGTATGTTGTTAGCACCAGTCAGGAGGTCAGAGTGGGATCAAGTCAGAGTAGTGGAACCAGGAAGAGAGGCTCGAGGCCTTGGGTGGTGGGAGCATTCAGTTAATCAGAGAGGAGTGGGGTGAAGGTGATCCAGGTAGGGAGGGGTGTGGGCAGGAGTGCAGAGGAGCCCCTGCCCAGTGGCTCACGCCTGTAATCCCAGCACTCTGGGAGGCTGAGGTGAGAGGATCGCCTGAGCTCAGAAGTCTGAAAGCAGACTGGGCAAGAGCGAGACCCTGTGTCTATTAAAAATAGAAAAACTAGCTGGGCACTGTGGTGGGCACCTGTACTCCCAGCTACTTGGGAAGCTGAGGCTAGAGGGTCGCTGGGGCCCAAGAGTTTGAGGATGCTATGAACTATGATGCCACAAGACTCTAGTCTGGGGCAATAGAGCAAGACTGTCTCGAAAAAATATTTAAAAGGGCAGAGGAGATATAAGAATAGGTGTGTAAGATATTTAAAAGAGGCTGGAAGCCTAGGATGTCAGGTACAGGAATCGGGCTTTCCTCCCTGAGTCCCCCAGGAATTGCTTGGGAACCCACTACGGGGCATCAGTTCTGGAGTAGGTGGCCACTGGATGTTGAGTTCCTACTGTCTGCCCCTAGGGGGTGTCTTCAGCCAGCGTCTCAGGTCTGATACCTACGCTTAGAGTGAGACACTGACACAGACAAGAGCTGGGGCCAGAAGAAAAGAGCTCCACTGGCTGTGTGACACTGAATAGGCACTGCCCCCTTCTGAGCCTCAGTTTCAGCACTAAAATGACAGGCTTGGAGTAAAGGAGCTCTCCTCTCAGCTCTAAAGTCTAGGCATCCGGCTTCAGCCCATGTAGGCCACACGGACCTGAGGGTATGGGCCTTTGGCCAAGGAGAGGCTCCTCTCCAGCCCTGCTCTGTTCTGTCCCACCCACACAAGGCCAGGTAGGTCAGGTAGGAGCACCTAGGGAGTGCAGAGTCCTTTCCCAGAAGGCCCCGTGGTGCCCACTCTTTCTCCTGCCAGTCCCCAGCAGGCTTGACTGGCTGGAGTCTGTCAGCTTTCCATTAACCAGAAAACTCAAATTTCTCCAAGACTATAAATAACCCATAAGCATATATTTGAGCTCTGAGGACCCTGGCCTGGGTGCAAACGGCAGGCAAGGCATATGCCTTACGGTGTGTGAGTTTGCCTTCAGAGAGAAGGGGGGTTTCTCCCAGCATCCTCATTAGCATCCCCACGTTGCCTGTGGGCCTGCCAGTGGGGCTCAAAGAGAACTCCTCACCCTGGCCCTGCTCCGTGGGACAAGATGCAGAGCGCCCAGGAAATATCTGCCCCCTAGAATGCAGTGTCAAGACAGTTTTTCCCCAGAGAGACCCCTGATCTGCCAGGAAGCTCTAGAGCTAGGATTGGCCTGGGTCTTTATAGTAGCCCTGGGAAGCCACCAGGCTGAGAGGGTGTTCTGCTTCCTAGAGAAGAAAAGGGAGAGTAAGGGAGGGGTGGTGACTTATCCAGGGCCTCACGGTGAAGACGAAGAAGAAAGAACTAGATCTTCCTTCCTGAGAGATGGCAGAGCTGAGTGAGCAGAGGGGGACTCTGACATCAACCTGCTTCTACCACTTACTGTGAGACCTCAAACAATTTACTAAATCTCTCTGAGCCTCAGCTCTCCCTGAGCCACATCTGTATAATGGGAATAATAGTGTTTCTGCCTCATATCATTATTAAGAAGATTCTATTAGTTATTATTTGTGAAGCAGTTGGAACACTGCCTGGTGGGTAGAAGGCACTATAAATGCTTTTATTAGCCCAAAAATACATCTTTTATGAAGACAGTAGACAAAACCCTCCCAGGTTTAAGCAGAAGGAAGCTCTGGAGAGCAGATCCATTTCTCACTGGACATGTGCTGGCCCTGCTGGAGAGGAGGCGGGTTCTCACAGGGGGTGGGAATCCTGACTCCTCTCATTTACTTTCCTGTCACCTCCTCTGGTCCCCTCCTCACAGCTGACACAAGCTGGAACTATCACCACCACACACACCATGGGCAGGATGACCACTCCCTGAGAGCCACCCTGTGCCAAGTGCTGTTCCGAACACATTCCTTTGGTTAGCTCCTAATAGCGAAAAGTCCAAATGGGGAAGTAGACAGTTTCTGAAGTACACAACTCCCCTTCCACCTTGAAGGAATGTAACCTTGGTACAGCTAACTTTGAGCATTCGCCTTTACCTCACTGTCCTGACCCCCAGAACTGTCTGAATGCATACTTGGGGGTTTTTTTTGTCTTTTTTTTTTTTACAGAAGGGGTCTTTCTCTATTGTCCAGGCTAGGGTGCAGTGCCATGTGCATAGCTCACTGCAGCCTCAAACTCCTAAACTCCTGGCACAAGTGATCCTCTTGTCTTAGCCTTCCAAGTAGCTGGGACTACAGGTCCACCACACCAGGCTAATTCTAATTTTTTCCCTTTTTTTTTAGAGATAGGATCTCCCCATGTTGCCCAGGGTGGTCTCAAACTCCTGGCCTCAAGTGATTCTCCTGCCTCAGCCTCCCAAGTCACTGGGATTAGAGGTGTGAGCCACCACTCCTGGCTCTGAATACATACTTGGTTCTACCACCTCAACAAGCGCAAATAATAACAAATTTTCTCTTCAGATTCCCTTCTAGCCTCTAGTCTGACAGTCAGACCTAGTCTGCAGTTACCTGCCAGGTCTCTGGTAATTGACATTCCCAGAAGCCAGCAATCGGCCTATCTCAGGTTTGACTATCAGCTCTGCCCACTGCAGAGCGTCCCTAGATCCTTGATCTGAGGGCCACTAACAGGCCTTAATTGCGATGATCTGTGTGGTGTCTGAGTCTGTGTGGATCAGTGTTTATATCCCCATGCTCAGGTAGTCAGAGCACACACCCATGTGTTTCTGTGTATATTTCTCTGGTGTACCTGTTTATTCATCTTTGTAGATCTGGATATAAATTTGTGACTCCTGCTTCATCTTTCCTCCTGGGTGTCTTCCTCAACCCACCTGCCCTGCCCTAGTGGAAATTAGGTACACACAAGAGACCACCATCCTAGCACACTGGAGGTCCTCTTGGCTCACATGCCTACCTCACCCTGGGGCTGTGAGCTCAGGGAGATGGATCTGCTCTTATTCATGTCGAGGTTCTCAGGGCCTGGGCCTCTGCTGATACATGATGGGCCCTCGGTATGTGTTTAATTGAAATGAGATGTTTGTGTGTACACGCTGGCTTATGCTGTGGACAGAACCAGAAGGACCGGGCACTTTCCATATGCTTTCTCTCACATGCCAGGTGACTTGACAAATGTGTGCTGAGTGGGGCCAGCTCTGAGCCAGCCGTGTTGTGGGCTCCAGGGGCACAGAGCAGCCTGGGACCCAGTCTCTATTCTTAGGCAATTCCCAGGCAGCGCCCACACAGGTCAGGCCCAGGATTCACATCAATATTTAGATGTGCTTATTTGTCCACTTTACTCTGCCTCCTCCAGTGAAACTAGAAGCCTCATGAGATCAGAGGCCTTATCTGTCTGGGTTGCCCCCATGTCCCTAGCTCAGTACCCAGCACAGAGTATAGGAATTCTGTAAATGATGTTGAAGAAATGAGAAGGGACTTTGTAGTCTGGGCTCAGGGGCTCTCTCACACTCAGGAAGAGTGGCTGGTTTAAGGAAGAGGCCCCCTTCTCACTACACTGCCTCTGAGCCCTCCCAGGGGCTCTTGTGGAAAGGTCCCTTGCCCACCACCTCCTGCCACCTCTGCCTGCCAGGCTGAGGGTGAGAAGCACAGCCAGAAAATCACACTGTTGGCTTGTAGAACATCCATACAGGAAGGTAAGACCCTCCAGGCTGAAGACCTCAGGAGATGATCCAGTCCACTAGGAGCCAAAGTGGGCTCCCAGGGCACTGGCTGCAGGGGCTGTGTCTTAACCACCCACCTGCCCCCAGCCTGGTGCCTGGCCCAGACCAGTCCTGAGCTGTCTGTTGATCTTTTCACTCTGGAGAAAAGGACAGGATGAGAGCCAGGGTCAAGAGCTCAGAGCAGAAGTGAAGTTGAGAAGTTCGTATCTGGCATCTCATGTGCTTTGTGTAGCCCAGCACCTCCACTTACTCCCCCAGCCAGGCCTGTCCCCCAGGATCCTTTATTGAGGCTATTCCCCTAGACCACTATTCAGAGTTCCTATACTTTACGTCTTACTGTGGGAAGGCAGTCTTCTCTTCTGATAGACTTGTGCTAATGCTAGGTAATATACAGCTCTCCCTCTCTCTCTCTCTCTCACACACACACACAAACACATGCACACACACGTGCGTGCGGTCTCACAGTGTTCCCTAAGCTGGTCTCAAACTCCTGCCCTCAAGTGGTCTTCCTGCCTCGCTTCCCAAATAGGAAATCCTATTTGTCAAATGTTCAAAATAGCTCTCAGCAACCTGCTGCAGCCTTTGCAGGTGTCTAGCTTGGAACCACTGGCTATGTCATCTTTAAATACCTTTTAGCTCTGACTCTGAGCATCTTCTTGCTTCGAGTGGGGTCTTAACTCAAAGGAGCAAGGAATGGTGGGCATGCAGAGCAGGGATGGGGACCCGTCTAGAGCCTGTAAGAATCATCCAGCTGCTTAGCCATCTACTCAGCTAACGCATGACCTGGGTAGACAGCCAGAATACCAGAGCTAGAAGGGCCATTGGGAATCACCTGGTCAGGCTACCTTATTTTATAGGTAAGGGAATGGAGGCCAAGAGAGGGATAGTGACTTGTCTAAGATCACACAGCCAATGCAAGGCATAGACAGGTTTGGAGCTTGAACCTCTTGGCTCCAATTTTTTTTTTTTTTTTTTTGAGACAGAGCCTCAAGCTGTCACCTTGGATAGAGTGCCGTGGCATCACAGCTCACTGCAACCTCCAATTCCTGGGCTCAAGCGAGTCTCCTGCCTCTGCCTCCCAAGTAGCTGGGACTACAGGCACCGGCCACAACGCCCGGCCATTTTTGGTTGCAACTGTCATTGTTGTTTGGCGGGCCTGGGCTGGATTCGAACCCGCCAGCTCAGGTGTACGTGGCTGGTGCCTCAGCCTGTTGAGCTACAGGCGCCGAGCCCTCTTGGCTCCAATTTTAATCACAAGATGTGAACAGCTCAAATGTGGTGACTTTCTGGGTTAGCCTATGCCATCTCTGTTCACAATGACAGTGCACTCATCACCCAGGCACAGAGCAGGACATCCAGAGAACATGGCCTTGATCTTGAGGGAGCATCACCTACCAAGGCCCAGATGCTCTGACCCTTTCTCAGCACCTGGAAGTTGATGCCTGGGTATTTTTATATCCTTATCTATTCCCATCTCCTCAACCCACACCACCCACTGTCCATAGGGATAGATCCCTGAGCTTCTGCCAAGAGATGCCTGCCAGTCCGGCTTAGCATCTTCATTTTGTGAATGGAGGATGGATGTTAACCTGTCCTCCCACCCAAAGGCCTGTTAATTATATAGATGCAGTATTGGCTATTAACATCTTGAACTTGATTTGCAAGAGTTTCTGACGAACAACCTTCGGAGCTGGTCCCACTAAAGAGACGCAAATCTCTCCTCCCCCTCACACCTGCACAACATGGTGGCAGTGCAGGCCCAGACCTCGGTGGGTAATGAGTTATATGTTCTATTAAATTTGTTTCAAATGTTGTTTATTGAATTTTCTCCCTTACAATATGCTTCTTTGTAGTTTGGCCCTGTTTGGGAAAATTAATCAACAGCTGGGGCTTCTCATGTTGATCATCTGCTTTCCCTGCAATGGGCAGGAGGTTAATGAGGATTTTGGGAAGTAGAAGGAGGATGATGGAAAGTGGTTAACCCTCCCTCCCTCCCTCACACAAAAGAGGGAGGCAATTGGGCAAGTTTATCTCTGGGTCTGTGGGTAGAAGGAGTGTAAACAGGGCAGAACTGTGTTTTCCAGATCCAGGCCAAGGTGGCCTATGCCTGCCAGCCCATGGGAGCTCAGCAGAGAGGACCCTGGGACCAACAGTCAGGGAAGTCTCCTTGGCCCACCTGTCCTGTTGTTGGAGGAGCTGGTGATGCAAGGGCCCTTGAATCACCACCTGGGGTCAGAGAACTTGGGTTGACATGAGGCAGAAGCACTAGCCCAAGGCGACTTAGCCTCATTCATTCATCCATTTAGTCTGCAAGTGTTTATTAAGCATCTGTGATGGGCCTGGGTCTTGCTAACCATTACACTGGAGTAGATGTGACCTAAGGTCTCTTTCAGCTCCTGTATTCTTTAACTCTCCCCACTCCTCCCACTTCCAGAGTAAGTTTCACTGTTAACTGCTCCTTGGTGGCAGTTATCATAATTGTAATAAAATAATCATTTAAAAAAACAGCTCTAATTCAACAGATTATAAGTTTCATAAGAGTTAAGGGCTGAGTCACTTTTATTCCACCCTGTGGCTCTAGCCTTTGGTGCAGTGCCTCGCCTACGGTCTGTGTTCAGGGAATGTGTGCTGAATTATTTCAGCTAGTGTGTGTTGGACATTGTGCTAGGCCAGGGGAGATGTGGTGAGCTTGTCCCTACTGTCCAGTGGCCAGAGCTGGTGAGGCACAGATGAGGCTGTGGCAGCACAGGTTGGTCCCCTCCCCACTTCCAGATGCCCTGCAGACAGCCTTTAGTGGCCTCGCAGACCCTCTGGTTGCTCCTGTTCCCCTCTCTCTTCTGCTATTCCTGGAATTCCAGGGCCACCAATGGAGGCTGCTTTTGGCATGCAGTGTCACATCGATGCTAGCAGCACACATGTATAGTGTGCTTTACTGTTTACAAAACCCCTTGCAGACAAGTGCCTGCTTCTGCCAAGCAGAATGCCAGCCCTCAGCTGTTGCACTCCCTCACCCACCTGTCTGTCACCACCCACTTGCAGCTCTGCAGACTGGGACAAAGGGACTCCCAAGTGGGGAGCCTCATTTGTGATTTTCCAGGGAGAAAGACTGACATGTGGCCTATAAGGCAAAAAGAGAATAGCTTGACCAAATGCCAGCTGCGGCGGCCTCTCCAATGCAGAGCAACCCTCGCTGGACCTAATTAGTGCGTCACTGATAAAGCAGCAACTGACAGCAGATGCATGCTGGGGAAAAGAAACTCTGCATAAGGCATGAAGAGCAGAGACCCAGTCGGATGAGAAGGAGGAAGGGAGGGAGGCTACTTATTGTATCTATCTCCCACCTGCTTTCCTGTGCTGTGGAAGGGATGTCTAGGACCTACGGGGCTGAGTCATTCTGACTGGCTCCCGTGCAGGAGGAGGAAGGATAAAGGTTAGGACTGGAAGCCCCTGGAACATTCACTCTCACCTGTATCTGTCCAAAATGAATAGACTGCCAGTCACCTGAGGTTTGTTGCTATGCAGTTGTGTACAATGTGTACTGTAAAACTCCAGAGGTTCCATTCAAATGACAATCATAGATCTATGTATCTATTACTTCATTTTTCTGGCAGGTGTCAGTAGAATGTCTGGAGATACCCTTTTCTCATTTGCACAAATACATCATCTGGCTCTGATCCCTCAAGAAGCCTCTCTGGAGGTGCTCAGATGCCTGATAGTTCCCAAACAGACTCAGACAGTTCAGGAAGACCTGAGGAGGCAATAATTGTGGCCAAGAAAGGACATTTGAGATCATGTTCAGGCTGTGCCACTTCTTGGCTGTGTGACCTGGGTTGCTCCTGGGGATTCAGCTAAAGTTCTGATGAAACAAAGTTGTTTTTTTCCTCTGTCTTAATGCCCTGTCCTAGCTTTAGCCCTTCCCCTTCTCTAACTCTTCTCTTCCCTGGGAATCTCTACTGAGTTCAGAGAGGGCTTTCCTGGCTAATAAGGGCTTATTGAGAAAACACTTGAGAGGTACTTATATCTTATTAGGAGACTCTCAGACTCTAACCCCCACTGGAGATGTTCGTGCAGGGTATATGCATGATGGACAGCCCCAAAGGGAGCTGTCCTCACTGCCGACTACACCCTTCACCCTTCCAGACCGACTGACCATCCCTACTGCTGGAGGTGCCCAAATAGGAGGAACAAAACTCAGATTCTTCATCACCCCCTTGGTGCCAGGCACTTTTTTGTCTCTTACCTCCTTTTGCTCTATAAGAGCCTTACAGGGAAGAAATTATCTTCCCAGAGAGAGACCTACCCTAGACAGGCCACACCAAGGCTATCGGTTATCAGCTTGCTCCATGGGAAAGGGACCAACTGATTCCAAAGCCTGAGCTCTCTCCTGTAGGCCAGGCTGTCTTGACTGCAGATAGGCTGGGAGTGATGGGAACTCAGAGGTCCCAAGCACCTACGATGTGCCAGGGTCTGCCCCAGGTACCTGTCATGTGTAATTTCATAATCTTCTTTTCTGTGTGTTTGCTGTTAAATGTATGTTGGCAGTGGAGGCAGAAAGGCTAACAGGGGCTTATGGTGGGAGCTCCCAAGGGGCATTTGTATCTTACGTTAAGAAGCTCCCAAGAGCAAAGTTTTCAAGATATCAAAGGATAAAGCTAAGAGGGTAGAATATTAGGCAGTGGGAGTGAGAATTAGTAATAATGTTTATTATATCCTCTCAAGGAGATACAGTTGGTGACAGCAATGGTAACGATGATGGTGTTGATGACATCAGCATCCCACTTCCAGGAAGGCCTCTGCCCGTATTTAAAATCTGACGACAGCTCCAGTTGCCCACTGTGGCCCCATCTCTCTGTCCCTGCTTCCTCGGGCTGAGCCTGTCCAGAGCTCTTACACTGTCTGAGGGGCTGGGGCTGGTTCCAGAGATGCCCAAAGGATCAGGGGTCTCTCACGTCTTCTGGGCCCCATTCCCTCTGAGAACAGAATGAAGCGTCCCGAAAAGGCTAGGCCTGAATCTTCAGGGATTTCTGGGCAAACATTGACAACATATGGCCCCCCATCACTCTGCTTTAGGTTCTATAATTTCCTTGGTAGTTTTTAAAAAAAGACCTTGGCATTTTTTAAGTGCCAAAAAACATTGCCTCTAACTCTCTGGGAAAGCCAACATTGGGCATCAGAGGAGGTCTTTCTAAGCATTTAGAGGAGTGCGTGGGTGAGCCACGGAGAGGGGGAGGGGCACAAGATGAGACCATAACGAGGAGGGCCTGCTGGCTACCTCCCTACTCACAGATGTCCTGCAGGCTATTGCTGATGAGCCTGTGTGTATGTGCCATGTGACTAATGCATGTGTGCCCTCCGTGTGCTGTACTATCCTACATGTGTGTATGTATTGGAGAGCAAGTTAGGGATAGGATTGAGTGTCTTGGTTTAGATGGTAGCTTGTAGGCTTCCCCTCTGTGTGATCCCTGTAGTGTTCTGGCTTAGTGGTGTGACAGCTTTGGGGTAGAATGAGCATCTGCATGTCCGACATCTGGGCTGATCCTGGCCATACAGCCCCAAGAGTGATGTGGTCACTGTGGCTTTGAGTGAAGTGTGTGTGGTGTCACTGTGCTGGGATTGCTCTATGGGGGCTGGAGCTATAGGTTCCGTACTGTCGTATCAAAGCTGTGTCAATGTGGACTCAGAGCAGTGGCCTGCAGAGGCAGAGTCTGATGACAGTGACAGTGATAATGTTCCATTGGGAACAAGACTGTGTGGGACAAAGGGTCCTGCAGAAGTGGATAAGGGGTGTTAAGTAGGGTCCAAGTAAAATGCAGCACATTGACAGTTGAGGGGATGCTTCTAACCCCCGTGCATTTACTCAATGAATATTCACTGCTGTGCTGGATGGGCTGTGGAAGGGTAGGGGGTCAGGGTGGGGACATAAGGATGACTCAGACAGACCAAACTTTCTGTTGAGTAGAGGGGACAGAAACATCCACAGTGAGCCACCAGAGTGAGCGTGCCAGTGATCCTGTGGGAAGAGACCAAGTAGGTTTACAAGGAGGTGGCCACTAAGCCGGGGCTGGAGGGCCCTCGGGCAGAATGAAGACCAGGGAGAGCACAGGCATTCTAGAGGAAGGCGCAGAACAAAGGTGTGGGATGTGCTGTCCAGGGTGAGGCAGTTTAGAGTTGCTGGAGTGTAGGGGTGGGGCGGGTTATTGGGGGTCAGCAGCAGGAGCTTGGGCTTTAAGGGCCAAGTCTCAAAGTTAGCCCTGAAGATAAAGGTGGAGTCCCAGAAACAGGGGAATGACTCAGGATTCTGACCTGTTTTAAGAACCGCCCCATCTGAAGGCAGGCCTCTGGCTCTTCCTCTTTGCCTGAGTCCAGACTCAGGCCAATCCAATAGCTTACTCATCGTGGAATCATTAAAAAAAAAAAAGTGAGACTCTGCCGCCAAAAACAAAAAAACAAAAAAAACCCCCCCAAAATCCCAAAAAACAATTAAAAACTGAATGCAAAGAAAGCCCAGAAGTTAAACCTGGGAGGCTTTCACTGGGGAACAAAAAGGGTGAGGGGAAGGCTGCTTCTACTGCCCGCCTGGCCTTCCTCCCATCCCCCAACTCTCTGGTCTTCATGAGCTGGTTTCCTCCGAACTTTTCTGGCGCCAGAGGTTCCACCACCAAGTTCTCACAGAGTGACTCACCAGGGAACATGGCCTGGGATGTGCTCCCCATTATAAGGCACCCAGGCTGGGGGTGTGGCAGTGGGCTGGGGAGGTTGGATGGGAGCTCAGATCAGACCTCCCTGCAGGAGAGGACTGGTGGCTTCTGGCCTGGGGGTTTAGGCTCAGGAAAGAGAGGGGAGCAGAGCCCCTTAGGGCAGCAGTGAAAGTGAGGAAAGCAGTCCCAGGCTGGGCAGTGCTGAGCTGCTCCAGGCACTTGTGTAACCTTACTGGGCCTGTGTCCTTATTTGTAAAATGTCAGCGGTATGATCACAGCCCTTGGGGACAGTGAGGGCCCAGGAGATGGTGGGTATGGAGCTTCTGTATTGGAAGAACCATGAGGTAGATGGGCAGCGTGGTGATGATGGGGCGCTCCTTCTGAGCCACCACCTGGGGAAAGGACCCCCCCCCCAGCTACCTGACGGAAGCCTGCACTCCCCATCCGTTGGTGGGCCACTTCCAAATTTATTTAGCTCTCTTGGCTGTAGCAACTCTGTGGCCACAAGTAAGTTACATACATCCTGTTGAGGAGCAGTAAGGGTCACTCAGGGTTTGCCCACAGAAAAGGCTGTCCCAGAGAGGTGCTAGGACTCTGGAACCAGACTATTCATTGGGTTTGAGTCTGGGTCCTGGCTTTGGCACTTGTTAGACCTTGGGCAAGTTTGTTTGTTTGTTTTGTTTTGTTTTTTTAAAGAGGCAAAGTCCCACTTTGTTGCCCTCAGTAGAGTGCTATGGTGTCATAGCTCTTAGCAACCTCCAGCTCTTGGACTTAGGCGATTCTCTTGCCTCAGCCTCCCGAGTAGCTGGGACTACAGGCACCCGCCACACACCTGGCCATGTTTTTTGTTGCAGTTTGACCGGGGCTGGATTCAAACCTGCCACCCTTGGTGTATGGGGCTGGCACCCTACTCACTGAGCCACAGGCACCATCCAACCTTGGGCAAGTTAATAATCTGTGTCAATTATCATTAATTGACACATTATCTGTGTCAAATATCTGTGCAATTATCATTTGCAAAATGATAATTAAAACATACCTTTCTCCAAGGGTAGTGGTGAAAATTAAATAAGTTAATAATACACATAATGCTCTTACAATAATGCCTGGCCCACATTTACATGCTATAGATGCTTTAAAGCATGTTCATTATGGCACATGACCTGATAACAGTCTAAGCCAATCACAGGTATAAGAAATGAGGCTGTGATTTACTTGCTCTCTGCCAAACACTTGCCCTGTTTCACCCTCACGACCACCCTGCAAGGACTGTCATGTGAGAGGTGAGCAAAGGGAGAGCCTGCCCTCAGCCTCCCAAGTGGTGAGCAGCATGGCTGAAACACAAACTTAGGTTTCCCCAACTCAGAGTCCACACTCTCCCCACCCTGCCAAGCAGCTTCCACTGAAGAAACGTGGGATGTGAGGGGACCCAGTATGTACTGAGCATGCGCTGCTCTCTGGGTCCTTATACTGTGACAGCCCTATCTTCCTACCTGGGGAACAAGGTCAAGCACAGCACCATCCTGTCAGCCCCTGGTCTGCTGCTGTGGTGGCCCTGCCTGCTGAATCAAATGGAAGCCCCCACGGTGGCAGGCAGGGCCACCTGCTCCGCTGCCGTTCTCCTTCCCGTTTCCTACGCCGCTGCTCTCCCGGACATAGGCACCTGGGCGCCAGGAAGCCCCTGCCTGGCTGCCCTAGGCCTGTGTTCCAGAGTTAAATCCCCTCTTCAGAACTTTCAGGAGACACGAGAAAAATTATTTTTTTAGTGTTTTGGGGATAGAACTTTTAAATAGAATTTTTGTTTTGTCTTGTCTTTTGCTTTCACCCCCATTGTTAGTTTTCTTATCAGCCCCACTTTGAAATAATTTATTCATAACCTTTTTCTGCATTATCTTTCATTTTCCATACATAATCACATCTCTGGCAGGAATCCCTTCCCCTCCTGGGATTGATAATTACTCTTGCAGATGGGACTATTGGTGCTAATGACTGAGGGAGAGGTGACTGGGGAGGGGCCCACCGTGTGGGGTGGGCATTGAAGCTTGTGAGCGGGGCTGGCAGGAGCAGAGCTGGCTCTTCCTTGTTCCAGAACTGCAGACTTGGCAGGGGACTGGAGCCTGCAGGCCCTGGGCCCCTGCGTGCCCATACCCTGGTGCTTCTATCAGTCCTTCCCAACTACCTGTTTCATTGGAGCTTTGCACAAGCCCCCAGGAGACAGGGGTCAGGGTTTGCAA
The DNA here is from genome assembly GCA_963573935.1 of Arctocebus calabarensis. Taxonomy (NCBI): domain Eukaryota; kingdom Metazoa; phylum Chordata; class Mammalia; order Primates; family Lorisidae; genus Arctocebus; species Arctocebus calabarensis. The sequence continues at coordinate 49,264 of CAUYON010068607.1, forward strand.
CACCATTTTGCAGAAGTTGAGATGGAGGCAGAGAGTGGTGAGGTAGGTAGACAGCAGAGCCAGGCTGGCAGCCCCTGCCCGACTCCTCAGCTGGTTCTCTCCTTAGCACTGACCTCACCACTCTACCCATCTGTCCTGAGGGGAGCCTGCTCTTGCAGCTAGAAGCCCTGGGTCTTAGGCCTAGCTTGATGTCCTCACAAGTCATGTCACCTTGGGTAAGAGTGCTATGAACTTCAGTTTCCTCCCCTGTGAAAGATAGCAATGATACCCACCTTGCCTTCCTCCCAGGGGTAGCTCTGGTGTGAGAGGGCTGAGTAAACTGTAAAGTGATTCTCTTCTCTCAGCCTCCCAAGTAGCTGGGACCATAGGCACCCTCCACAATGGTGGGCAGCCTCAATCTTTGAGGCTGTCCATCTACCGCCCACAAAAGGAAAAAGGTAGGAGGGCACTTAGGCTATAGCTGAGAAATGAGACTATTTGGGTTGTCCCCAGAATCTGGGATCTGACAACCTCAAGCTGGTTATGTAGCTACATGTCAATTCCTATTCAAGCAATTTTGGTTTGCAGTTGAAGTGTAGGCTCTGGGTTCAAATGCCTCTAGGCTCAGCTTCCAGTGGCCACTTGCCAACTATAGAAGGTAACTCTGCCTCCTGAGCCTCGGTCTCTTCATCTGCAAAGCCCCTACCTATAGATTGCTATAAGGATTAAACAACATTTATGTAATGCGGTATGCCTGGCCGAGGCCCCACTGCAATTACTTGGTGCTGGACATGTGAGGCATCAGAGGCAAGGCATGGTGGCTCCCACCTGTAATCCAGCACTTGGTGAGGCTGAGCTGGGTGGATTGCCTGAGCTGTGGAGTCCAAGACCAGAATGAGTAAGAGTGAGACCCCATCTCTAAAAATAGCGGGGGGGGGGGGGTTGTGGTGGGCTCCTATCGCCCCAGCTACTTGGAAGGGGGAGGCAAGAAGACTGTTTGAGCCCGAGAGTTTATGAGCTATAATGCCACAGCACTCTACCCAGGGCGGCACAGTGAGACTCTGTCTCAAAAAAAAAAGAAGAAAGAAATGTGAGCCATCATCATCCTGCTTCTCTTTCTGTAGCTCTTTGGGGAGGCTCAACTGATTTGAGGCCCCACCCCCTGGAATCCTGGGTTCTGGTCAGGACCAGGAGCCATCAGATGCCCCATCTATGCTAGAGACTTGGACAAAGAGAAAAGTGGGTCTATTTAAAGCACGACGTCTCCAACCTGCTACAATAGCCTCTGTCCCTGCTAGGCCTGAGACCACGCCTCAGCCTGGACCCCAGGAATGAAGGCACAGATACAGACACCAGGAACATGACAGAGGAGGGTGGTCTAAGACAGTGAACATTTATTTCTAGGAGTGGAAGAGTCAGCAGTTTTCCCTAATAAAGCTGCAAACCATGGGGTGCCACAGGGAGAAGGCTAGACTCAGCTTAGTGACATAAAACCAATTTTCCCTACTTTGCCCTATGGATTAATTATGAACATGATTTAACCCACTGGCAACTCCCCAGCTCCACCATCCCTCCCTGCCCAGGAAAAAAATCAGTAGGTGTCTGCTCTGGGGACGCAAACTCCATGTAGAAACAAAGCTTGTGGCACCTATATTCCATCCTGGCTTTGTGATTTGCTATGTGGCCTGACATAAGTTACTTTCCCTCTCTGATCTGGTTTCTTCCACTGTGCACTATGGAAGCACTAAGCATTCCCCCTACTTTATCATTAGGGAGAGTAATTTCTGTTTATTGGGTTTTGTTTTTTTTTTGAGACCGAGTCTCACTTTGTCACCCACAGTAAAGTGCCACGGCGTCATAGCTCACAGCAACCTCAAACTCTTGGGCTCAAGTGATTCTCTTGTCTCAGCCTCTCCAGTAGCTGGGAGACCCCACCCCTTGGAATCTGGGGTTCTGGTCAGGTGCCCTGTAGGTGCCCGCCACAATGCTAGGCTATTTTTAGAGACAGGGTCTCGCTCTTGCTCAGGTTGGTCTTGAACCTGTGAGGTCAAGCAATCCACCTGCCTCGGCCTCATAGAGTGCTAAGATTATAGGTGTGAGCCACTGTGCCTGGCCATAAATTCTGTTTTTATAGTATGACACAAGACATCTCATTCAGCACACTCACTGACCCTGAAGAGCTGACATTATTAGCCCATTTTACAGATGGGAAACTGGGGTTCAAAGAGCCTGATTTTGTTGCCTAAGGTCACACAGCTACTGAGTGACTATCTTGGGATACCAACCCAGGCCTACCTATGTCTTGGGATACCAAGCCCTAAGTCCATGCCCTTTTGCCTGTGTTGTGTCCTCCCCACATACCTCAACAAACATTTATTTGTTACATGTCAGGCTTTGTTCTAAGCATTTTACATATTTTCTCTAATTTTGTCCTAAGAAGATACTATAGCATAGTACTGTTATTCATACTGTTTTATAGATGGAAAAAATAAAGCATGAGACCCTTAAGTAACCCCGCCCAGACCACACAGCAGGCAATGACGGAGCTGCAATTTGCATGCTGGAGTATGTGTGTGTATGTTTATATTTTGGGGTCTTTTCTGCTATCTTACTCTATCCGTGCTCCTTTGCTTACAAGAGCATGGCAGCTAGAGGGTAAATTCCTCATTCCCAGCCAGCCTCCAGGAAAATCTTTTACTACACTAATTAGGAAATTAGTCAACAGTAGGGGGCAGGGGATGAGAAACTGGTTTTCTGCTCTTAGGGCAATTAGTCTATAGACCACAGTTTGATAAAGAATGAAACAATTAGAACAGAAAATGCACACACATTATATACTTGTCACCTGGCTATAATTTTCTGCCTGCATTCTCTCCTGGCTGCGCCTGTCCTCACTCCCTAGTTTCAGCTTAGGAGCCACTCAAGAGGCAGATTCGCATTCTGCCCAGCTGGAGGAGGCCAGGGGAGGGAGACATCTTTAAAGGACAACAGAAACCTTGGAGAAAAATTCAATCACTGCTCCACTGATCTGAATTTTCATAACTCTAGCCCCCTCCCTTCCTTCCCTGGTCAGAACAGCTGAGGTTTTTGCATGACCTACCAACGGCATGGAGAAAGGGGAGAAAAATGCAGAAACAAGTTTGTTCATTTGGGTGATGGAGTGCCCGCTCCCTCGCCAGCATTCAGGGTTCAATAATGGCAGACAGGGCTTCAAAAAATTGCAGCATAAATAGATGAGCCCTTTAAGGTAATGGAAATGCTGTCATCCTGGGGAGAAATATGGGCTCCAAATCCCACGGGAGGGGACACTGGGAGGCCTTTTCCCCCTGCCTACTGCACTCCCATTCCCATCACCGTGGAACTAAAAGGGACCATCTGGGCTGAGGAATGGCCAGAGGGTCCCTTATCTCCCAGACACACGGCTCCACTCTGTGGGAGGAAGCCGCCAAGAAGGGGATCTAGGAAATCAAGTCTTTGCAGCCCTGGCAGTGACCTCACAGGCGGTTCACTATAGGCATCAAGGTGACAGCTATTAGTCACAGAGCAGCAGAGGCGGCTCCATCAGGCCGGCCACCCAGGTGAGGCCTTAATTAAGGAAAGGAAAGCTGCTCAGCAGCAGAGCATGGGGGCTGAGAAACTGGCCTTCTCCCCTCTGTGCTGAGAAAGTCTATACTTAGCTCTGTGGCTGCTCTTGGGAATCCAGGAATTCTTGGTGACCCTGTAGCCCCAGCCAGGAGGAAGCATCAACTAACTGCTCCATTTCTCACATCCCCATTTTCACCTATGCCCCCAGGGAGGGCATTCAGGCCAGGACCAGGCAGCCTCTTCACGCGGGAGACCGCTGGGGTATCGAAAGAGCTGCCACTATTGGAAGATTACTACTATGCTGGGCATCCTGAGCACTTTATAGGTACTAATTAGCTTCATCAGCTCCCCAATCCTATGGGGTTTATTGTTACTCACTTTTCACATATAAGAAAATAGGGGCACAGAGAGGCACTGTACCTTACCAAGGGCAACCAGGTAATAAACAGCAAAGCTGGTATTCGAAGGTAGGGAATCTGCTCCGGAGCCTCTGCATAACCCCTATACAATGTTTCATGATGTACAAGCCCAAGCCATTGCCCAAAGAACCCAGAGACAGTGTTGAGAGACACCTGCTCCAGGCCTGCTGCATCAACCCATTTATCTAAATTTCAGAGAAGCCAACAGGCAGATTCAAGGCCCAGCCCTGCTGGCAAGGTCCCTTGGGAAAGGCCAGGTTATTCATTCCTCTAAATGTCAGTTCTGGAAACTTCTGCTTTAAGGGCATTGGTCCTCCCAAGGATTTCATTCATTTCAGAGAGTTTGTTGAGCAAGATGGTCATGTAGTAGGCATGGCGTGGTGGGGGTGGCTAGGAGGCGCAGGGTTAGAGGGAGATATGTCTTTGACCTCAGGATGCAGACTGTGAGTATGAGCCATGTGCTGTGCGAACAAGGGCACGAACAGTTAATTCTGAAGAGAGGAGTATTCACAGAAGGCTCATGGAGGAGGCAGCCTTTGCTCTTAGTTTGGAAGGTGGGGAAGGATTTCCGAATGCGATAAGGACTGTGGGGAGGACATTCTAGGAAGAAGGAAAAACTTGAGAAATGGCATAAAGGCCCTAAAGAAGACACAGGTTTCACTTTCCAAAGTTTCGGTTACCTAGGGCAACTGCACTCTGAAAACAGGTGAGAACAATAGAAGATGGTATTTTGACAGAGAGTGAGAAGGGGGGAAGGGCCCACGTTCACATACCTTTTATCACAGTATATTGCTGTTAATCTCTCACTGTGCCTAATTTATATATTAAACTTCATCACAGGTGTGTGTGTACAGGAAAACCCAGGGTACACAGGGTTAGTACTGTCAGCAGTTTTAGGCACCCTCTAGGGGTCTTGGACACATCCCCTGGGGACAAGGACAACTACTATTGTGTGCTTGGGGACGAGCACCACAGTTTGTGGCAGGACTTAGTGGGAGATCAGATTAGAGTGGGTTAATTAGTTTGGGGGGTAGGTTACAAAAGGCTGGGTTTGAGCCTTATGTGGCAGGCAGTGAGGAGGAGAGCTGATGTGACTCAAACCTACAAGTGGATGGACAGCCCCCTCAGTCCCCTCATCTAACTGCTTGCCTAGCTCAGTGGGTGGGAAGAAATGGCCTCACTCCCTGGATCATCCCTCATAGAGATACTGCTGTCAGTGTCAGGGCTCACTTCTAGAATATCCCTTATAGGACAAGATTGCAAGCACCCTGGACTTTATGGGTCTGAGCTCCTCTGTCATTAGACCCCTCACTCTGCCATCCCCACCACTGTTCACCCTGGTTGGGGTGAGGACCTTGGGTTGTAAAAAGGCACAGATTGGGGGGTGGAGGTGGGGCCCTCTCTTGGAGCTGTCCAGGGTGCTGAAACAAGGCTGCTGCCAGTCAAGCACTCCCATCAGAATGACTGGCTCCCACACAGTTGTTTCTGTTGGGCAGAAAATTTCATTCTCATTTTTGTAGATGAGAAATAAAGTTAGCAGACCTAGTGCTATGAACTCAGCTTCTCATTTTCTTGTCCAAGCCTCTTTTCTCCCACCAGGCAGGTATAGTGTAATTTGCCAATCCATGCCACCAAGTGATTCCACTGTTGGTATCAAGTTAATAGGCAAATGGCCCAGAGACTCCTTCCACTCTGTCCCTATCTCCAGTTCCCCAAACACTGACAAGTGTGTCTACTCCACAGTGAACATTGGGGGGACCAAGAGGTGCAAGGGTGCACCTGCCTGGAACTGTAGTTGTGCATGTTGGTGGCTCTGATCCAGCAGGAATCTCTGGGTTCGACTCATCCTGACACCCTCCCGGGGGTGGGGGGTGGGGGTGCTGGGCCTGGGGGAAGCAATGTTCTCTCCCTACTCTGATAATTCAACAATAATTGCTACCATTTTACCTACTGTCTATTGTTTTTCAGTCACTGAGCTGTGAACTTTCCATATCAAGTTTCTCATTCTTGCCTCAAAGTTTCCTTTTAACAAAGGAGAAGTTCAAGTGTAGGCAGGATAAGTGACTTGCCAGAAGGCAGAGTGGGGATTGAAGAGCCAGGATTTCACGATGACCCTTCAAACAAAACTCATCAGCCAACATGAGAGTTCTGTGGCTCTTACCATCACCGGCTTTGTGATCCCAGAAAAGTCACTTAGCCTGTTTTAGCTTTCACTCCTCATTTACAAATTGGGAAAAGTGATAAGGCCCTTGTGAGGCATAAGGGAGATAATACAGCAAGGGCTCAGTGAGCATTCACTGCTGGTGTGAATATGATTATTATCAGAGCCCCAGCCCTTAGGTGGCTGGATGGGTATCTGATTAGCCTCTCCACCGCTCACCCCCCAATTGCTTAACAGAGTAAGCATCCAGTGTCCTGGGAAGGAAAAAGGAAGCGTGTAAGGGTCAGCCACCAGAGCACCAAGAAGGGCCTCCTTTTGCCTCATTATCTCCATGCCTCCAGGGGGTGGGGACCACCTGGCTGGAGCAGGCATGTCACTGAGCCACCAGGGGTGGCTCTGCACCACCCTGTCGGCATTCCTCACGTGCATGTTGAGTCTCAAACCATTCTCAGTCTTCAGATATCATAAGGCTGTCTCAATGTCATTCCTTTTTAAAATTTTTCCCTCCTTTTCAAATGTTGTCCTTCCTTCCTCCCCTCTTTGAGACAGTCTCACTCTGTTGCCCAGGCTAGAGTGCAGTGGCATCATCACAGATTGCTACAACTTCAAACTCCTGGGCTACACTGATCCTCCTGCCTCGGCCTCACAGGTAGCGGGGATTACCACATCAAGTGCATGCTACCACATCAGGTTAATTTTTGTATTTTTTGTAGAGATGGTGTCTCACTGTGTTGCTCAGGGTGGTCTTGAACTCTTGCCCTCAAGCAATCCTCCTGCTTCAACCTCCCAAAGCACTGGGATTACAGGCTTAAGCTACCACACCCAACCTCTAACATCCTTCCACAGAAGTGCTTGGCAGGGAGAGCTCCAGTGGGAGGGAACAGCTGAGGATGTAGCCCCACGTCCTTTACCACGTTGGCTACTCACACCCAATAGCAGGCAAGACTGATTGACTTCTCCCATCTTCTGGATAGAGAAACTGAGGCCCTACAAGGTGAAGTGATATGTGCAAGGTTACTGAGTGTAGGATGAAGTCGTCCAAACACCTAGAAAAAGCCTCTCTTAATTAGTCCTTAACTAATTTCTCATTCTAAAATCTTTTGAGATAAAAGGTGGGGAACCTGCATTCATAAACAAGCCAACCAACAACGGCACTGCTAATTATTAATGACCTGGGAAACTTCTGGGACAGCATCAGCTGAATCTGTTGTGCTAATTGTTCCATCTCTGACCAGAGCTGGCTAATTGGGGAAGTTACATTCACTCAGATGCTGGGTGAAGGCAACAGTAATGGCCTCCCCCTCAGAGCTGGTGTGCGCAGGGATGAGTCACGCTAGTTCAGAGAAACTGTTCTATAAGCACCTCAGGAAGCCCCTGCCCAACGTCCAGCAGGCCCCAGAAGAGCCTTTCCAAATCTAATGAGGCTGGGCAGGAGAAGCATGGGAATTGGCTGGGTCTTGTCTTACCTAGGCAGCTTGGCTCACAATCTGTCTTAGCCCCAAGCCCCAGGCAGGTGGGATTCCACAGAGATGATTCTGACAAGCACCAGATCCCCCAAAGTTTAAGGACAGGAAGTCATTGACATTCCAGGTAGGGGGAGCAGAGGCAGGGGCTGGGGGCAATGGGCAGACAGACACCAGCCTCCCCAGGACTCCCAGGGTCCTGATTTTACCTTTTTTCTTTTTCTTTTTTTTTTTTGTAGAGACAGAGTCTCACTTTATCGCCCTCAGTAGAGTGCTGTGACATCATAGCTCACAGCAACCTCCAATTCCTGGGCTTAGGTGATTCTCTTGCCTCAGCCTCCCAAGTAGCTGGGACTACAGGCGCCCACCACAACGCCCGGCTATTCTTGTTTTGCAGTTCGGCCGAGGCCGGGTTTGAACCCGCCACCTTTGGTATATGGGGCCGGTGCCCTACTCGCTGAGCCACAGGCGCCGCCCTGATTTTGCCTTTTTCTAAGGAGTAGCAACTAGGCAGGCGCTGAGGTGAAGAAGGAGGAGCAGGGAGGCAGACTCTCCATGGGCTCACAGATGACAGATATGACAGCCCAGGACAGCCTCAGCGAGTTCCCCTCTCACACGTGCACATACCTTTTTGCTCCTACTGTCCCTCATTTTCCCCAGAAGAGTATGTCTCCTGACTTTGTCCCTGAAGTCCACATAGGAGACCATCTTACGATCAGTTGGCTCTTCTCTCCCTCTGTGCTCACCACTTCCAGATGCTCCAAGTCACAGACCTACCTAGTAGCCAGTCTGGGACTGGGGTCAGGACACCCACTAGCAGTTTGATGCAGTCAGCTTCCGTCACCTGATCACTTGGCTATGTGAGCTTTTTAATTCCAAGTATTCTTTCCTACCTAAACTCAAAACCTAGGACATTTCATTTTTTTGCAGAATTTTTATACAAAAACAATTGGGTGGTGCCCGTGGCTCAATGTGTAGGGCACCGGCCCCATATACTGACGGTGGCAGGTTTAAACCTAGTATATGGGGTCAGCACCTTACCCACTGAGCCACAGGTGCTGCCCAAGTATTTCATTTTCTTTGGTGTTACTGTGAAGGTATTGTGTCTTTGATTTGTTTCTCAGCTTGACTGTTGTTGGCAGAAATGAAGTTGCTGATTTGTGTACAAACCCAGAACAGCCAACACAAGTCTATGTGATAAGAACAAATCTGGAAGCATCCCTTTACCAGACTTCAGGATATATTACAAGTCTACAATGATCTAAACAGCATGGCATTGTCATCAAAATAGAGACACAGACCTATGGAACAGAACAGAGAACCCAGAGATGAAACCAGCCTCATATGGCCACCTGATCTTTGACAAAGCAAACCAAAGTGTACCCTGGGAAAAAGAGTCCCCATTCAATAAATGGTGCTGGGGTGACTGGAGCCACATGTAAAAGACTAAAACAGAACCCCCACTTCTCACCACTCACAAAAATCAACTCATGATGGAGAAAAGATTCAAACCTGCAACATAAAACTATAACTATCGTAGAAGAAAGTGTGGAAAATTCTTTTTTTTTTTTTTTGAGACAGAGCCTCAAGCTGTCACCCTGGGTAGAGTGCTGTGGCATCATAGCTCACAGCAACCTCCAATTCCTGGGCTCAAGCAAGTCTCTTGTCTCAGCCTCCCAAGTAGCTGGGACCACAGACGCCCGCCACAATGCCCAGCCATTTTTAGGTTGCAGCCACCATTGTTGTTTGGTAGGCCTGGGCTGGATTCGAACCTGCCAGTTCAGGTGTACATGGCTGGCACCTTAGCCCGTTGAGCCACAGACACTGAGCCGGAAAAATTCTTAATGATATAAGCCTAGAAAAGGAAATTATCAAGACTGCATTGGCAATCACAGCAACAACAAAAATAAATAAAAGGGACCTGATCAAGTTAAAAAGCTTTTGTAGTGGCTCGGCGCCTGTGGCTCAATGGGCTAAGGCGCCAGCCACGTACACCTGAGCTGGCAGGTTCAAATCCAGCCCGGGCCCGCCAAACAACAATGACGGCTGCAACCAAAAAATGGCCGGGTGTTGTGGTGGGCACCTGTGGTCCCAGCTACTTGGGAGGCAGAGGCAGGACACTCACTTGAGCCCAGGAATTGGAGGTTGCTGTGAGCTGTGATGCCACGGCACTCTATCCAGGGTGACAGCTTGAGGCTGTCTCAAAAAAAAAAAAAAGCTTTTGTAGTTATGGACATAATCGACAAAGCAAAAAGACAACCTACAGAATGGGAGGAGATATTTGTATGCTACATACCCGACAAAGGGTTTATAACCAGAATGTGCAAAGAACTCAAGTGAATCAACAAAAGATCCAACAACTCATTAGAAACTGGGCAAGAGACATGAAGAGAAACTTTTCCTATCATGACAGACTAATGGCCAAAAAACATGAGAAAATGGTCATTGTCTCTAATCATTAGAGAAATGCAAATGAAAACCACACTGAGATATCATCTAACTCCACTGAGAATGGCCCACATCACAAGGTCCCAAAGCAACAGATGCCGGTGTGGGTACAGAGAGAAAGGAACACTCAGACATTATTGGTGAGACTGCAAGCTCGTATAACCCCTATGGAAAGTAGTACAGAGATTCCTTAAAGAACTAAAAGTATACCATTTGATCCTGCAATCCCACTAATGGGTATTTACCCAAAGGGAAAAAAAGACTTTTATCATAAAGACACCTGTACTTGAATGTTTATAGTAGCACAATTCACAAGTGCAAAGTCGTGCAGACAACCCAGGTGGCTTTCAATACATAAATGAATTAATAAACTGTGATAAAGGGTGGCAGCTGTAACTCAGTGGGTAGGGCGTTGGCCCAATATACTGAGGGTGGTGGGTTCAAACCTGGCCCTGGCCAAACTGCAACAACAAAAATAGCTGGGCGTTGTGGTGGGCGCCTGTAGTCCCAGCTACTCAGGAGGTTGAAGCAAGAGAATTGCCTAAGCCCAGGAGTTGGAGGTGCTGTGAGCTGTGACACCACGGCACTCCACCGAGGGTGATAAAGTGAGACACTATCTCTTAAAAAAATAAAAATAAATAAATAAATTGTGATAGATATACTATGGAATATTACTCAGTCATAAAAAGATGGAGATCTTATAGCATTTTAAATAACTTAGATTGGAACTAGAGATCATTCTCCTAAGTATCACAAGAACAGAAAAACAAATATCACATGTACTCAGTATTAACTTGGAGTTAATGGATTAGCACCTTAATACTAACATGAATTTCAAGATGGGGGGAGAGGAGTAAGGAAAGGGAAAATTCCCATATAATTGGTACATCGCACAGGTATACTGCACAATTCCTGTGTGAAGGACACAACTACAACTTGGACTTTGACCTTATAAAAGCAAACTATGTAACCAAACCATACATACACCCATAATAATCTGAAATTAAGAAAAAGAAAATGTAGAATCTCAAGTCCCATCTCAGACCTACTGAAGCAGAACCTGCAATTTAACATGAGCTATAAGTAACTGGTAAATTTACTGACATCCCGAAAAATGTTGCTACGACGTACTCCATATATTCCATTTCTTCACCTGACAATGACCTTGTAAGGCAGGTGTTCCATTTCATAGGTCAGGAAACAGAACCCAAGAGAGGTGAAGTCACTGGTCCAAGGTCACACAGTTGATGAGAATAGTCAGGATGTGATCCAGGTTGGGTTCCAAAGGCCACACTATTTCAACTTCACAAATCACTTCCTACAGCACAATCAAAAACATGGACATGGGAAACCCTAAATCTTTGGGTCCTCAGACCCACTGGGCATGGCCCACCTTTGAATGCCATTCCATTTAAAAAATAAAATAAAATCAAACCTCATAAAAACCAGCATAATTCATGAGAAAATCCAAACAGTAAAAAAACACGTGGAGACAATGTTCACCCTCCTTAGTAATCAGAGATATGCAAATTAGAACAACATTGAAGAGCCATTTTCTACCTATATATAATTAGAAAATAAAATTTTTTTAAATGTTAGCAAAGTTACTCTGAAATAGGTACATTCATCCATGACTGGTGGCAGTGAGATTTATATAACCCTTGAGGAAAGTAATATGGCAACTTCCATCAAAAGCCATAAATATATTATGCCCACTGACCCTGAGAATTCACCCTAAGGAAATAATTCGATAGGAGGGGGGAAAGCTATTTATATGAAGATGCTCATTGAACCTTCGATGGGCACAATGGAAACAGCTTAGTATTCAGCAGTACGTGGATGTCTGAGTAAACTGGGGGTACATCAGCTCCTGCGGTGTTATGCAGCCATTTAAAATGATAATTAAGAAGCTGGAGCAGCAACATAGAAGTGAGAATGAAAGACAGCAGAATCCAGACTATATGTATGCACTCTGGTTATTATGATGTAAAAATAATGTGTGCATAGGGCAGGGACAGGGAAAAGCGGGGCACAGAGGAAGACAAGCAGTGATTCAGAGCGGAAGGACCCCCTCTTTCTATTGCCTTTACAATGGCACCCCCAGCCCTGTGAGGACAGCTTCAGGGACTTCCTGGGCATAAGCTCTACCTCTGATGCGGACACAAGGAGGCACTTCCACTCTTTGTGATGGGTCCTGGGCCATACTCCTGATTGCACTGGGAGTGGGGAGCTGGCTCGGTGGGATCAGGAAGGTCATGGGAGACCCTTTCCATCTTACCATGAAGCCTGGGGTGCATGTGCAGCCGCCTGTGATGCTGTGGCAGTCAGCGCCGTTCTGACAGGTGCAAGGCAGCTGGCAGCCATCGCCATAGTAGCCAGAAGGGCAGGATTCGTTGCAGTGGTGGCCAGACCAGCCTGGCTGGCAGGTGCAAGCTCCAGTTACTGGATGGCAGCTGAGCAGACAAGAGAAGGGTGAGAAAATAGTCCCATCTGAGATGCAGCCGTGCCCCACCCTCAGACCACCCTAAGCCTGCTCTGCCCAGGTTAGCAGAATCAAAGGGTCTCAGAGGTTAAATTGCTCAATGTCTTGCTTATCAGAAGATGCCAAGGCCACATGGTCTTAATTAGCACCCAGCAACTGAGGCTTATAAATGTGACTTGTCTTAAGTCACATGGCAAGGAGGTGGCAAGATCAGGATTAGAACAGAGGGCTTCTGACTCTCAAACAAGTGTCCTCCCTCCCTTCCTTTTGAGGTAGAGTAACCCAGGCTATAGTCTCCTGGCACCAGCCTCGCTGACAGCAACCTCAAACTCCTGGGCTCAAGTGATCCCCCTGCTAAAGCCTCCCAAGTATCTGGGACTACAGGCACCCTTCACAATACTCAGCTAGTTTTTTTCTATTTTTAGTAGAGATGGGGTCTCATCTTGCTGAGGCTGGTCTTGAACTCCTGAGCTCAACTTATCCACCCTCCTTGGCCTCCCAGAGTGCTAGGATTATAGGTGTGAGCCACCTAACCTGGGCTAACAAGTGTTCTTCACAGAAACCAACGCAGAGGGGTGGCCTCTTTAGCCCCTTGCCTTATGGACTGTGTGGTCCAAAGCTTTACCCACCTCTCTCAAGGCAGACGCCTTGTCTGGGGACAGGCACAAGAAGGCAGCAATGACATCTTGTGGCTCTCCATATGGTAGGTGTCAATAAATATTGGCTGAGTTAAAACAAGACCTTGTGGCGGATGTGGCCTCCCCTTTCTGGTAATGTCTGCCCTGGAGATGATTTGTTTACCCTATGTTTTCCTGGGGCTCCTTTAAAAATTTTTTTTTAGAGAACTGGTCTCACTGTATCGTCTAGGTTGGAGTGCAAAAGTATGGTCATAGCTCCCTGGGCTCAAGTGATCCTCCTGCCTTAACCTCCTGAGTAAGTGGTAGGATGGGCATGAACCACCATGCCAAGTTAATTTAAAAAAATTTTTTTTTGTAGAAGCTGGTCTCAAATTCCTGGCCTCAAGCAATCCTCCCACCTCAGCCTCCCAAAATACAGGATTATAGGTAAGAGCTACCATGCCTGAACTGCCGGGGCTCATTAATAATATATGAGCTCTTCTCCACCCCCCATCTACCTAGGCCAGAAAAAGGATCATTTGTCTAGAGCAGTGGTTCTCAGCCTTCCTAAAGCCTCCTAATGCCATCATCCTTTAGTACAGTTCCTCATGTTGTAGTGACCCCCAACCATAAAATTATTTTTGTTGCTACTTCATAACTGTAATTTTGCTACTGTTATGAATCATAATATAAATATCTGATATGCAGGATGTATTTTAATTGTTACAAAGGGGTCACGACCCACAGGTTGAGAACTGCTGGTCTAGAGGCAAGAGCTCCCTGGCATGACCTCTATGACCTCTAGGGAGTGGGGCAACCTCTCTCTAGGCTGGTAGCCATCTGATCCAACAGCCAGTGTCCATTCATGATCCAGGGATGCTGGAGGTGGTGAGCGAGTAGTGCTCAGGGCTCCTGCGGGAGCATGACTGACCCATGACCAGAGCCGCTGTGTCTGAAATCCAGAGGCCGTACTTCCCACAGGCTGCTCCCAGCTGGAGTACAGTGGGGATACACAGCTGGGATACCTGGGGCTCCTCTGGTGGGCACCTTGGCTTCCAGACTGCCCATCTTGCCAAACTTTCTTAGAACTACGCTGTGGGCTAAGACTCTTCTACCCGACTCCCCTTCCTTCCCTCTCTCCCTCACATTAGGTCAGCCTCACAGTGGTCTGACAGTTCTCCCCATCTCCCTCCCCGTTTTTCCTCCAAGTGTCCCTAGTAAACCTCCTGCACGTCACAGTTGCTTCCGGAAAGGCCCAGACTAACACACCAGAGAAGTGCTGGATGACAGAAGCGAACTGCTTAGACTCCCCGTGTCACCTGCTTCCCTGCTTTGGAGTCTGGCTCAGGAGAAGCAGGCACTGGGCTGGCGGGGGGGCCTGGGCACAAGCCTTGGTTCTGCTACCTGCCATGAGGATGGGGGCTTTATCTCACTGGGTGTCTGGCTCATATTCGCTGCCCAATTAAATATTTGGAAATGAATACAGCTTTCATTAAGTATAATTATTTTCCGTTGATTATTTATTATTTTCTGTCAGTTTGTTTATTGGCTCCATGGGGGACTGTCCTTTGCCTTGTTCCCCTCTCAGGGCACAACAGAGTCCCTGGCACACTGGAGGTGCTTAGTACATATTTGGCAAATTAATTAATGAGCAAACGAATTGTATGAAGCCCAGCCAAGCTGTTTCTCTTCAAGGGACCCTGCTTTTCTCACAGAAAATGCGAAGGTGGACAGGAGCAGATGATTCTGGAATACCAAGAAGCTAATAATCATTTTGGAAAACGTTTAGTATCTTTAGTCTCATTAATCATCAAGTCTAAACAACCATCAGATACCACTTCCCCTCCATCAAAAACAGGGAAGATTTTTTTAAATGCTGGCAAAGATTTCAAAACAATTTGGGGTTATGTGTCAGGAGACCTAAAAATATTCAGACTCTTTGATCTCGTAATTCCATTTCTAAGAATCTATCCTAAGGAAACAGTCATAGTTGTGGAGAAAGATTTATGCGCAGAGATGTTCCCTGAAGCATTATTTATAACAGTGGAAAATGGAAGCAATTTAAATAATAATAAATATATGTGACCAGGCTATTAAGGCACCAAGCCCTTTACATATATTTTTCTAATCTTCAAATGAGCCCGTGAATTAGGCATTTGAGCCTCTATTTTATAGATAGTATTTGGAGGTCATGTGACTTGCCCATGGTTACACAGCTAATTCAATGAGTGGGAAAGCTGGTATTCAAACACAGGTTTGTCTGGCCATGTCGTTTTTTTGTTTGTTTGAGACAGAGTCTCACTATGTTGTTGCCTTTAGTAGAGTGCCATGGCGTCACAGCTCACAGCAACCTCAAACTCCTGGGCTTAAGCAATTCTCTTGCCTCAGCCTCCCAGTAGCTGGGACTACAGGCACCCACCACAAAGCCTAGCTATTTTGTTGTCATTGTTGTTTAGCTGGCCCAGGCTGGGTTCAAACCCCCCAGCCTCTGTACATGGCTGGCTCTGTAACCACTGTGTTACGGGTGCCAAGCCTGTCTGGCCTTGTTTTATCCATTGCCTCATCCTGCCTCTGACAACAGAGCACTAGTTAAATGAATTTTGACTATCTATGGTGAGTGTGGTGGCACACACCTATAATCCTAGCACTCTGGGAGGCTGAGGTGGGTGGATTGCTTGAGCTCAGGAGTCCAAGACCAGCCTGAGCAAGAGCGAGACCCCATCTCTACTAAAAATAGAAAAAACTAACCGGGCATTGCAGTGGCATTCCTGTAATTCCAGCTACTTGGGAAGCTGAGGCAGGATGATCATTTGAGCCGAAGAATTTGAGATTGCTATGGGCTGTGATGCCACAGCACTAAACCCCAGGGTGACAGAGTGAGACTTTGTCTCAAAAAGAAAAAAAGTATCTTGACTAGCCATATGAATAAATGTTAGAAATGTATTCAATTGTTTTCTAAAATATTTTATGATATGATATAAAGTTAAGTGAAATAAATTGTATAGGAAGTCATAATCTAAAATATGAAGAAACTGATATAGATATAGACATGGATAAAGAATGGGGCAGCGCCTGTGGCTCAGTGAGTAGGGCGCCAGCCCCATATGCCGGAGGTGGTGAGTTCAAACCCAGCCCCGGCCAAAAATTGCAAAAAAAAAAAAAAAAAAAAAGAATGAGCAGATTACAACAAAATGACCTTGGTGCCTACCACTTGCTTGAGAAATTATGACTGATTCTGAATTTTTTTCTTTGAATGTCTATGTATTCTCTAACTTCCCAAAACTTAGCATCTATTATATTTATAAACAGATATAAAGCAATAAAAATTGCAAATATATAACAAAGAAGAATGAATGGGTGTAAGAGATGAATGTTTGAAGATTTTCTGACCTTTACAATTCAAGAAAAATTCTCCCTGAGCCCCAAGCACTGAAAGGGGAGACAGCAAGGTCAGCCTCGTTGGCCTTGGCCCTTGGCCAGATGTTTAGGGGTCACTACTTTCTTTCTGTGCTTCTAGCAGAGCCCTAGGCACTGCCCTTCTAGGTAGCAATTTTCTAGGGGCCTCCTCTGAGGTTTCGGGTAGAGAGACTTGCTTGAGCCCAGGAATGAACTGGCAGGTCTCGGCTGTGGCCATCAGCTCTGCCCAGCCCTGGAGATTCTAAAAGGTCTCACACACATTTCTGCCGTTCCCCTCAATAGATCCTTCTGCTGTCTCTGCCTCACAAACGGTCATGCCAGAGCACATCCAGTACATGCTGTCATTTCGGTGGGGGCACCACCCTGTAAAAAGCACCCTAGATGCAAAGGGAGCTAGCAAACGCCAATTTCTAAGGGCTCCCTGCATTTCCCATTTCTGATCTTTGTTGCCATCGCTTTGGCTGCTTAGGGGTGTGTCTAAGGGGTAATTTTACTGTTTTTTTGAGACAGAGTTTCACTTTGTTGCCCTTGGTAGAGGGCTGTGGTGTCACAGCAAACAGCAACCTCATTGGGCCCAAGTGATTCTCCTGCCTTAGATTCCCAAGTAGTTGGGACTACAGGTATCGGAAACAATGCTATTGTTATCTTTATGTTTATTTTATTTTATTTATTTTATCTTCTTTTATTTTGTTTATTGAGACAGAGTCTCACTTTATTGCCATTGGTAGAGTACCATAGCATCATAGCTCACAGTAACCTCAATCTCCTGGGGTCAAGCGAGCCTCCTTGCCTCAGCCTCTCAAGTAGCTGAAACTATAGGTGCCTGCTACAATGCCTGGCTATTTTTAGAGATGGCAGTCTCCCTCTTGCTTAGGCTGGCCTTGAACCTGTGAGTTCAGGCAATCCACCCGCCTCAGCCTCCCAGATTGCTAGGATTACAGGGATGAGGCACCATGACCGGCCCATCTAATTTTACTTTTTACTTTAAGAACCAGAAGGCTCAAAACCAAATCTGGAATCGTTCTGTTCTTTCTACAATCCTATTTCTAAAGCAGGATATACATTTTCTTAATTTGATTTTGTCTTATATTATAAAAAACTCTAAAAATCCCTTTGAAAAGAGGTGGGGAATGATAGCCAATAGTGATTATAACCAAGAACTGCCATCACCATGTTGGGAACCTTTGCCCCTCAGCAGAGGGCCCTGCACATCCTCCTGTTCCAGGCATCCCTTTCTCCCTGGGGTGTCCCCTTTCCGTAGGGCCATGTGGTGGGCCAGGGACTGCTATTTAGACTCTGGTAAAAGTCAAGATCACTGGTGTTTAGTTCAGTTCTCTGTGGTTTTTTTCTTTTCTCCGATTTCACCCAGACATAGATTAATCACAAGTTAATAGAAGCCGAAAGCTGAACTATACAGGAATCTTTTCAGAGTTGATTTTTTCTGCCTTTCTTTTGGCTGCTATGAGATTTCTACCAATGCTACATCTGTTGGCTAAATCAAATCTTTCAAAAGTAATACACGATCATGGCTGCTGGACTTAGTCTATGCCAATTCAATTGTGGAGGGGACACTGAAGAGGCCTGACACACAGGTGCTCTTTCTCAAGGTTATCCCTTCAGGAGGGAGGGTGGTTTCTTTGTGTACGCTGCACACGTGAGGGGAACAAAGCGTTGTAAAGGGGTGAGACATTGGGGAGCCTCACCAGCTGCGGCATCTTTCCCAAGGCCTGGATTCGACTCTGGGGAGCAGCAGCCTCACCAGAGAGGACTAAACAGAGAGAGGCTACGGCTAGGAGGTGAGGGTATTTTTTCTCCCTAGGAAAGACGCTCAAGACCGCGTAAGCTGCCGTGATGTGGTGCTTATTGTAAACTCTGCAGAAGCCAGGGGGAAGTGAGGCCAGGCTTCTAGGGATCCCACGTGCAATCTCTCAGAGTTGGGCGTAAGTTTCACTTTCAAAGACCACAAGAGAACGTTTCCCCAACTGGGTTGAGAAAGATGATGGGCAGACTGGGAAACTGAGGCATAGAGGAGACAAGTGCATTTAGCAGGACATTTGCTTAGACTGAGGGGGGTCTGAGACCAGGACGCACCCAGTATCTGCTTCTTGACTGCCTTGAGGTTAGGAGTCAGTCACAGACTCATTCCTTTGCTTTTCTCAGCTCAAAAAAGAAGGCTCTATAATGGGACAAAGGCTCAAGGGAAGGGAAGGGCTGACCTGTGTCCATACGGAAGAAGAGAGCAATTTTCTGTGTCCCTGAGAACAAAGTCAAGGGTAGCGTGAGAGTTCAGTTAGACCACAGGCTCTCAAACTCATGCAATTTTGCTTCTCCCACCCTACCCTGGGACATCTGGCAATGTCTGGAAACATTTTGGGTTGTCAGAACTTGGGCAGGGAGGGGAGCTATTAAACGGCATCTAGTGGGTAGAGGCCACGATACCGCTAACATTCTACAACGCACAAGACAGCCATCCATAACAAAGAATTATGCAGCCCAAATTGTTAATGGTGCCAAGGCTGAGAAACCCTGAGCGAGATTGAACAGAAACCTTTGTGAATGTCAGGTGCTCAGTCACTGGGGCAGTGTGCCAAGAGAAAGCAGTGAAACATTAACCAAGAAAAAAAGTAAGGCAGACATCGGCCAATGGGCAGAACTGCCCAGAGAGATGGGCTACTTAAGAAGTCAGGTACTCTTCTTACTGAAGGCTTATTCTGTGCCTGGCACCAGGAGATGCTGAGGCTAGAAGCTACAGGATGGACGAGCCGGGCTGCATGTGCCCTCAAGGAGCCCAGGCTTGTGACAAAGCTCCCCGTGAGGACTTGGTGATGCTGATTCTGAGGAGTCCAGCTGCAGCTGGGGGGAAGACTGGCAGGCACAGTAAGAGCCCCCACAGCTAAAAACCCCCACTGCCTCCCAGTCCCAACGTGACACACATTAAAGACAGTAAAACAAATAATCATCAATATTGGATAGGCTGAGATTAGCGACAGAAGGGGGAGTCCTTCCAGATTAATAATGTATTAAGGACTCCTTCAGAGGAAGCATAAATAATGCAGGGCACGGTTGCTCGGGCACGGCAGGAAAACAATAGCTCTTTAATCTGGGGCTTGGGTGGCTCTCTGGGGCAGGGATTCTCCCTGTATTGGCCCCTAGCAACAGCCTTGCTTCCTGTCCCTGAGAGAGTCCCTTCCCCGCAGGAGTGAGGGATACTGGTGCCGCCTTACAGTCACGGAAGAGTCTGAGCCAGCTGCTCGGTCCCCTGGTCAGTCATGTGGGACCCCTTTGTGTGTGTGTGTGTGTGTGTGTGTTTATGTTTATTTATTTATTTTTTAAGACAGAGTCTCACTTTGTTGCCCTTGGTAGAGTGCTGTGGTGTCATAGCTCACAGCAAACTTTTGGACTCAACTAATCCTCTTGCCTCAGCCTCCCAAGTAGTGCATGTCACAATGTCTGGCTAGTTTTAGAGATGAGATCTTGCTCTTGCTTAGGATGGTCTCGAATTTGTGAGCTCAAGCAATCTACCTGTCTTGGTCTCCGAGGAGTGCTAGGATTATAGGCATGTTGAGCCACCTGCCAGGCTGGGACTGCTGTGTTTAAAGCCTTGGAGCTCTCACTCGGCCTCCAGACCTAGCCCAGAGGCGCCCTCCTCCAAGGAGCCTTCCCTAACTAGCGTAGCAGCTGTCTATGGTGTTTCCTGCACACAGTCCTAGGTCACTGTTATTTAGGTACATGTTGGACCCAGCAGGGCCAGCTATACTTATTTCATCTATTCTAATATGTACTTTTCCATCACATTGTCATATCTCTGCTACTGGGTGAGTTATACAATCAATAGTACATGATGGTTCGGTTAATAGCATTTTCCTTTTTTAATAGTACATAAAATAAAGCTGTGCCTCACTACCAGTGTTGTCCTGTCTTTGAAGAACTATGGTAGAAGGTGCTCAGTGTGTTTCCTCTTCATGGCCCAACTGTGCAGGCACTTAGTGTTTATTGAATGAATCACAGAACTAATGCATGTTTAGGTCACAGACAGGCCAGCTTTGCTAGCTGCAGGAACCTCTCTGGATAATGTCTTTCCTGACCCCTCTGCCTTTGCCTGGCACCACCCAGCCACTTAGCTCTAAGGACTGAGGACCTTTATCGACTCACACACTTGCTGAGACGCTTCTGCTTGCAATGGTCAAAAGCTCCAGACTGATTTGTGAAAAATCAAAAGGTGGAAAAGAAGAGGGGCTGAGGCTCAGTCCTGCCTATCCCAGCGACAGACAGAGCTACAAAGCAGAAGTGTTCCCTGTCTGCCCTGCAAATGCAGCAGCACCCATGGCTAGAGCAGCCAGCCTGCCCTGAGCTGTCTGCAGGCTTTGGGGAGAAGGGGGGCTCTGCCTACCCCTCACCACCCAGGTTAATAGGCAGCCTCGGCGAGGGGCTATGAGGACATGTATCTGGGGCCAGCAGCCTCATTTCTTACCAGACGGGAGGGCAGTGCTGGCTGCTGTGTGAAGCAGAAAGGGAAGGGAAGGGAGTCCTGAGGGGCAGCCTGGGACAGCTTCTACCATGTGTTCCCAAGCCATGCAGGAGAGAGGACACAGAGAGGCTGGCCCTAAGCCCAGGCCCTCATGAAGGGCTGCCCTCTGTCCCTCCTGCTCCCCTACCCTTGCCAGAGCCTACAGGATGACCCTCTCTAGGCCCCACCCCCCATGGATGGGCCATACTGATTTTTCAGAATTTAGAGATGGAGTCTTACTCTTTTACCCAGGCTGGAGTGAAGTGGTCTGATCATAGTTCACTGCAGCCTTGAACTCCTCCTGCCTCAGCCTCCTGAGTAGCTGGGACTACAGGTGCCCACCACCATTTCCAGCTGGGCTATGTTAGTTTTTGGTACTGACGTTCTGTGGCTCACCCTGCTCCTGTCCTGGTGGCCCTGTCTCATAGCTAGATGCTATGTGTGTGAAGGGGAAATGTTCTCAGGACCATTCACCCAGAGATTGTAGCACCCTGAACCCTGCCATCACAGGCCCCAGGATCATGCAGTCCCATCCCATCCCTACTCTGATCCCTTAAGGGTCACCAAGCTCCCTCCCTGCTCCTGTGCATGGAGTGTCAGATCTGGCCATTTGAAACGTGAGCAGCTGGGTTCAGTTGACTGAGGCAGGGGATCTGGGTTCTGATCCCGACTTTGGCGATGCAGGCTCAGCGACCCCTGCTGTTCATCAAAGTGATTATCAGAGCCGATATCGAGGTCCCAGCTCTTTCCCCACCCTGTCTGGATGGCTGTCTTGGAGGTGGGATCCATGGCCCCCTATTCACCAGAGCCCTCACTGTCCTAGTCCCTGGGCTTACCTGACCCCAAGTCATACCTGATGGTGTTGTCGGCATCACAGGGGCAGGGCAGGAT
Source organism: Arctocebus calabarensis (assembly GCA_963573935.1). Taxonomy (NCBI): domain Eukaryota; kingdom Metazoa; phylum Chordata; class Mammalia; order Primates; family Lorisidae; genus Arctocebus; species Arctocebus calabarensis. The sequence goes on from CAUYON010068607.1 coordinate 71,233, forward strand.
GCAGCCTGGGCCGTGCAGGCCTTCGGGGCATAGCCGCTCCTGGCAGCGGGGACCCTTGTAGCCAGGCTTGCACACACAGGCACCCGTGGTGGGCGAACACTGACCTCCGTTGTGGCAGTCACAGCGCTGTGAGCACTGGAAGCCGAAGGTCCCGAAGGGACACTCTTCTTGGCACCTGTGGGATAGCAGAGCCGAGGCTGTGGGTTGGGATCATTCACTGGCCCTTCGGGAGGCATCCAGCTTACAGCCCTTCCTTCCTCCAGGATTTGGCCTGGTGTGCTCCACTCTCCTCATAGCCTCCTCCCCTCCTCTCTCCTCCTCTAGGAAGTATTATGTGGTTTAGTTTCTCCTGATTGGGTTCCCCAGCAGTAAGTTGGTACTATCACACTTCATTGATTCCAAGCCTTGTATTTTCTTTTCACTTTTAAAAATTGTGGTAAAATATGTGTTTGATAGTTGGTGTCCCCTCCAAAACTCATGACCAAACTTAAGGAAATGCCTTGGCTTGGCACGTGTAGGTCAGTGGTTAGGGCGCTGGCCATGTACACTGAGGCTGGTGGGTTCGAACCCACCCCAGGCCTGCTAAATAACAATGACAACTACAACAACAACAACAATAACAAATAGCTGGGTATTGTGGTGGGCACCTGTTGTCCCAGCTACTTGGGAAGCTAAGGCAAGACAATCACTTAAGCCAGTGGTTCTCAACCTTCCTAATGCTGTATTAAATACAGTTTGTGTGGGTCACGACCCACAGTTTGAAAACTGCTGACTGAAGCCCAAGAGTTTGAGGTTGCTGTGAGCTGTGACATCTGACACCACTGCACTCTACTGAGGGTGACATAGTGTGTCTCTGTCTCAAAAAAAAAAAAGAAGTTTAGCCTTTCAGAGGTAATTAGGTCATGGGGGTTCTGCCTTCATGAATGGATTTTCGCTCTTACAAAAGGCTGGAGGGAGCTAGCTAGGTCCTCTTTTTTGCCCTTCTGTCCCTTTCATGATGTGAGGACACAGCAACACTCAAGGCACTACTTTGAAAGCAGAGACTGGAGTCTCCTTAGACACTGAACCTGCTGAGCCTGATCTTGGACTTCCCAGCCTCTAGAACTGTAAGAATGAATTTCTATTGCTTATAAATTAGCCAGTCTCAGGTATCTCCTACTGCAGCATGAGTAGAGTAAGACAATACAAGTATGCAATGTAAAATTTACCATTTTAACCATTAAGTGTACAGTTCAATGGCATTAAGTATACCTACACTGTTGTGCAACTATCACCACCATCCATCTCCAAAACTTTTTCATCTCCCCAGACTGAAGCTGTATATGATGTTAAAAACATTTTAACATCTCTGAAATTAGATGAGACTTTTTTTTTTTTTTTGGAGATAAGAGTCTCACTTTGTCACCCTTGGCAGAGTGCTGTGTGTCATAACGCACAGCAACCTCAAACTCTTGGGCTGAAATGATTCTCTTGCCTCAGCCTCATATGTGGCTGGGACTATAGGAGCCTACCACTATGCCCAGCTAGTTTTGTCTTTTCTTTTCCTTTCCTTTCGCTTTCTCTTCCTTTTCTTTCTCTCTCTCTCCCCTTCCCTTCCTTCCTTCCTTATTTCACATTCATGTGTGGGTACAACCAAGTCACAATGTTTGAGTTTGTTAGGTAGAGTCCTTGTAGTTATGTACTGAACCCAAAAGGCATGCCATACACCCCTACATCATGCCCATTTAGTGGGAGCACCCCAAACCTCCCCTCCCCTCTCTGCTTCCCTCATCCCCCCTCCCCCAACCTAAATTGAAATGAGTTTTTCTCCTGTGTGGGTATGAATTAGATCATCTACTGGCTTAGTATTAGTATTGAGTACATTGGATATTTGCTTTTCCATTCTTGTGATACTTTACTGAGAAGAATGTGTTTCAACTCTATCCAGGTTAATACAAAAGATGTGAAGTCACCATCTTTTTTATGGATAAATAGTATTCCATGATATGCAGCGTTTGTTAATCCATTCCTGAGTTGATGGGCATTTAGGTTCTTTCCACATCTTGGCGATTGTAAATTGAGCTGCGATAAACAATCTTGTGCATATGTGCATAAAATGATAAAATGATTTTTTTTCTTCTGAGTAGATGCCTGGTAGTGGGATTGTGGGGTCAAATGGAGATCTAATTTGAGTTCTTTGAAGATTCTCTATACTTCTTTCCAAAGAGGCTGTATTAGTTTGCAGTCCCACCAACAGTGTAAAAGTGTTCCCATCTTTCCATGTCTGTGCCAGTATCTGTGCTATGGGATTTTGTGATGTGGGCTACTCTTGCTGGGGTTAGGTGATATCTCAGGGGTGGTTTTGATTTGCATTTCTCTGATGATGAGGGACAATAAGCATTTTTTCATCTGTTTGTTGGCTATTGGTCTGTCCTCCTCAGAGAAGGTTCTGTTCATATCTCTCAGCCCAGTGATAGATAGGATTGTTAGCTGTTTTTTTGTTGTTGTTGATTCATCGTAGTTCTCTATAGATCCTAGTTATCAAGACTTTGTCAGATTTGCAATATGCAAATTTATTTTCCCATTCTGAAGGTTGTCTCTTTGCTTTGATTGTTGTGTCCTTAGCTGTGCTAGTTTTTCTATTTTTAGTAGAGACAGGGTCTCACTCTTACTCAAGCTGATTGTGAACTCCTCAGCTCAAGCAATCCACCGGCCTTGGCCTCCCAGAGTGCTAGGACTACGGGCGTGAGCCACCACACTCAGCCTTTAGATAAGACTTTTAGTTGATGGCATATCATAGTTTAATTACCAGTGTTTTTGATTCTTAGCAGTACGTAAAATAATGATGCATCTTATAATCATGGCATCTTAGATTTGATGAATAGGGTAATTTCATTTCTATACCTTGTCTCTATTTGTTTCAGTCTTTTGGATGTATAGATGTACAGTCTTTATTTTCACACTGGGTGCTGTGTCTCCTCCCCTAGCATGGAATTTCCTATGAGTAGAAGAGGCTTTCTCTTTCATCAGACTGGGGAATCCCCCACAACAGGGACAGGGGCTATTTCCCCTTTCTTGGACTGGGGGTCTGGGTCTCCTCAAGGCAGGAGCTGAGTCTCTCCCATCAGCCAGTGAGCTACCAAGGAGGAAGATTTGGGCACTTTGTACTCCACACATGTTTGAGCTGGTGCTTGGAGCTTGCGGCATAAGGATAATTATTTGACCTCACCTGACTCATAACCATTGGTGTGGATCCTCCATGACCCCACTGCAGACTGCCTGGCTTCCAGAATGTGCCTCAACACCCTTACCCCAGGCCTGGTCTGTTTCCTGGGCAATGCAAATCACTGTCACAGTAACTGGATTTAACCATTAAGGGGTAAACCTGGGGGGAACAGGATTAAAAGTGGGGGATGACTCCTGTACCCCAAAGACAAACAGAAATGGCCTCTAGCCATTAGGACTCTAGATCATCCATGCCCAGCACTACTTCAATGGTACAGACAAGGGGGACTGATCTCAAGTACTGACGTCTGCTTCCTCTTCATCAAACGGGGTGATCATAACTAAACCTCATCAGTTGGTTTCAGGGTAAATGAGATAATAGGTGTAAATGTTTAGGAAGGCACCCAGCCCATGGTTAGGGCTCAATAAGAACATAAGTAATTATTACTATTCCTCATTTAACACTGTTTTCTTACAGTTCTTATAACAGAAGTTCTGACCTTCTGACTTTAAATTCTGCCATGAAAAAGCTCAAAGGGAAGAATTGTAGAATGAGGAATTATGAGAGTTTCGATTATAATATTTTTTCATTTTCCAAGTTTTCTATATGTCTTCTCCAATAATCAGGGGAGGGGGGAAGCAACAAAAGCTCAGCGCCCCTAGCACAGTGGTTACGGTACCAGCCACACACACCGAGGCTGGCAGGTTCGAATCCGTCCCCAGGCCAGCTAAAACAACAATGACAACTGCAACAAAAAATAGGTGTTGTGGTGGGGGCCTGTAGTCCCAGTTACCAGAGGCTGAGGCCAGAGAATTGCTTAAGCCCAAGAGTTTAAGGTTGCTGTGAGCTTTGACACCATAGCACTCCACTAAGGGAGACATAGTGAGACTCTGTCCAAAAAAAAAAAAAAAAAGAAAAGAAAGCTGTTTTTAAAAAGATACAAGACAGCCCTAACTTCTTTACCATATATCTTGGAGAGTCATGGGATGGGACCAGGTGCTGTCTATAGACAGGGCAGGGAAAGCCCAGGTCTGGGTGAGCTCATCTGCCATCGTGAGGGTGAGTGGCCAGGCCACAGGGATGTGGCGGGTCCAGCCAGCGTGTGGAGGATGGAAGCAGCCTGTGTATCAAGGCACTAGGATGTCCCTGCCTATCTTCCTTTTCTTTCTTTTTTTTTTTTTTTTGGCTCTGTGCCCACAATGAAAAGGAGATGAGGACAGTGACTGGGTGACTGGGGACTGGCCTTGAGAGCTTCCTTCAAAAGGAGATGCCACCAGCTCTCCCCTCTCAGAGCCACTGTGGCAAAAGGGTGATCTGGCAAAATGTGGAGGCAGTGGGGTGATGGTGAGGGTAGCCATGAGCTCCACACAGACAGGGACTTTCAGCTGCTCTGGTCCTGCAGCCTGTCCCCAGGCCCTGCAGGAGCGGACACTCTCATTACTCTCATCACCTTCACTTTGGAGTTGAGGAGGCTGAGATAAGGGGGTGACTGTCCAAACTCACACAGCCTGCAAGTGGCTAAGATGACCCCAGATCATCTTTTTTTTTGCAGTTTTTTTTTTTTGGCTGGCGCTGGATTTGAACCCGCCACCTCCAGCATATGGAGCTGGTGCCCTACTCCTTTGAGCCACAGGTGCCGCCCTCTTTTTTTTTTTTTTTTTTTAGACAGAGTTTCCCTTTGTCACCCTGGGTAGAGCGCCATGGTGTCATAGCTCACAGCAACCTCACGTTTTAGGGCTTAAGCCAGCCTGTTGCCTCAGCCTCTCAAGTAGCTGGAACTTCAGGCGCCCACCACAGACCTTGTCACCAAAGAATGACAAGTTCTCACTCTTGCTCAGGTTGGTCTCGAATTCCTGAGCTCAGGCAATTGACCCACCTCAGCCTCCATAGTGCTAGGATTACAAGCGTGACCTGACTTTCCCAGATTGTCTTCTTGCAAATCTTGTTACATGTTAACCAATCTGAGGCCTCACAGAGGGGAAGAGAGGAAAGAAAGATGTCTGGAGAAGGAACAGAAGATAGAAGACAGGAGAGGAGAAGTGGGATGGGAGAGGGAAGAAGGGAAACCGAAGCAGAAGGGAAGGACTTCAGTCTTCAGTTCTTTGGCTGAAGACCTGGATCATCTCTATCTAAACTGCCAGCCCTGTTCAGCCCATGAATGAATTTCTCTAGGTCATTCAACTTTTTTTGCTTTGAATGTCTCAAATGTTAGGGGACAAAACTCAAACCAGGGGACACCTCCTGATGGCTCCTCCCTTTCACTCAAACATTCCTGCTCCCTCCAGCCTAGCAGGGCTGGGCAGAGCCCTGAACCCTGAGCTCCTCTGAAGGGCACTTCTCTACCCTGCTATATTTTGGGGGTGACTGGACCCACAGACCCAGAAAAGGAATCTGGAAATGAAATATTGACAACCTAATCCATTTACATAATCAGCCTCTTTTTTTTTTTCCTACTCACAATTTAAACAACTTATTTATTTAGAGATCAAGCATCGACTGCTAATGAATTTTACACAAAGCATGCTAATAAAGGGGCCTGTGGAACAGAAGGGTAATCACAGCAGGAATTAGTTTTCTACTTAAACATCCTTCCTTTGCAACATATCAATCTAATGTGTCCGATATTACCATTAACAACCAGACATATTGCTCAATTAAATTACAAAATGAGCTGCAAAGCCCTCGTTACGTTTCGTGTTTAATTTGCATAGGACTCTGCCTATCCAGAGAGGCTTGCATTATTACACTCACTCAACTTTAATATGCTCGTGATGATTTGGGGTGGGTTAATGCAGCTGTAGCCTACAAAATTAATGGAGGCAATTTTACAAAGTATTAAACACCAGGCAACCTGTTTAGGTGAGAAACCCAAATGTTACCCAGCCTCCTATCGAACTCTCCTGCGCTTGCCTGGCGAAGCTAGCTAGAGGGCCTTTTAGCTTTGGGGTTTTTTTCTGCCCCAGGATCATGGGCCAGGCTCCAATAAGAAGAGAAATTTTGGATTATTTCTTCACTTGGTATGCCTTGGCAGTGAAAATTGGGGGCACCAGTGATGTATTGTTTGCTGCTGTTGAGTTCAGCTGGCCAGAGCCCCGATGAGAGAATTGACTGAAACAAAGGTGTCCTGTCCTGGTTTGGGAGGCTCATCCTGAGATCCTGAGCATTTCCTTAGTTGAGGGTGATGGTGAGGGTGGCAAGACAGACTCAGTGCTTTAGTCCTCCCTCCGGGGTCAGGGAGGGATGGGTCCTCAGGTGCCACACCCCACGGTCTATGGCGGGGAAGCTCATGTAGATAAATGTTGGCTCCCAAAGGGACCAGATCTGGTTAAAACAGTGGTTCTCAACCTGTGGGTCGCAACCCACAGGAACTGTATTAAAGGGTTGTGGCATTACGAAAGTTGAGAACCACTGGGTTAAAAGATCAGGCTAGAGGTAAACAAGTTCAAGGCCAATGGACATTCTCTTTTCTAGATGTCGTTAGGGATTTGAGGCTGATTCCAGCAAGAGCTGAGGGAGCCCCAATTATGTTGGTCATCACCGGAAGGACTCGCTGGCTTCTCAGCCTCCCTCCCTGCTTCCTGATATCACCCAGGCAGAAAATGATGGACAAATATTCTTCTCACCTCATTTTGTCTGGGAAGAGTAAATTCCAGGGGCCAGAAATGAAACACGAATCCCTATGGAACCAGTAAAAGGGTGTGAGAGCCTCCTCTTTCTTTCTTATATTTTTCACTTTTCTCTTTTACATCTGTACAAGTCACTCAGACGATAGCTGCTTCTTTAATGTGCCCTCTCTGCTCGACAACAACCATGCAGTAGAGAGTGAGAGACAGGGGGCCTGCCCTCGGTTTATGGGCAAATCCTCCTCCAGCTCCGAATCCGCTCACCGTCACACAGGCTGGTCCTTGTCTCTCCCTCTCCCAGTGCATCTTCCCTGTCATCATGGCATCCTCCTGCCGGCGTGGCATGTGGACTTACGGCAATTCCTCAGGTACGTGTTTTGTGGACTATCCACTCTACAAGGTTGGTTTCACTCCAGGACACTGGTGCCCTCATTCACTCTGCTCTCAGGCCACAGGCCTGCAGAGGATGCAGACTGATGTCAGTATCCTTTCGGTGGAACTCAAATTATTATTATTTAATATTATTAGGAATAAAGATCCACTTCTAGAAGAATCTGTAGAAAATATATGAACTGATTTCCAGTCTCAGCTTCTTTGGATTACCTGTGCCATTACCTCCCTCCAATGGCGCAGAGTAGAGAAAGGGTGGAAAGTATCTACCTCCTTCCCCCAGTTAAGCCAATGCAAATTCAAGGCTAGAGCAGCTGGGCTGGAAGACGGGGTGTGCTCTGCAGGCCAAGGCCAGGAAGAATGAGCTGATGACTTCCTCTAGCAAGAGGGGTCAGAATGTTTTCTGAGGAAGGAACTGGAAGACTAGTAGTGAACTTGCTAGTGGGCTGATCTCTGCAAGCTGCTGTGAATACAAGCAACAAGAACAGCATGGACATAAGTTCACACCATCCTTACCTGTCCCCCATGTATCCAGCTGTACAGTGGCACTGTCCAGTCACATGGTCACATTGCCCTCCATGGTGGCAAGGACAGTCCTGGCTGCAGTTCTGGCCAAACGTCCCTGGTGGGCAGGGCTGGGCACATACTGCTCCCTGAAACAGAAGTGGGAAGACGTGCAGGGTGGTGCTCCCAAGATGCCACCCCAAGGTCACACTCTCCTAGGAATGGCACAGCTGCTATGGCTTCAGGGACCACCCCACTTTCCTGGTGGAAGCACAACAATCTGGACACCATGGCTCCAAACCCTCCTTTCAGACATGCAGAGACTGCGGCCAGCTAGCTCATCCAATTACTCAGCCCACATTTAGAGTCTGCCTATTCTATGCCAGGTGCTGTGTTAGATATTAGAGACATCAAAAAAAAAGAGTAAGACTTGATTCCTGTCCTCCCAGCCCACTGCGGAGGCACCAAATGCTCTCACACAGGAGAGGCGCGAGGAAGGAGACCCCAGTTACACATGCTGGTGTGGCCATGCGCTCTTAACTCCTTTCCAGCTAACATTAGAGTATGGGGAGAAGAGGTGTACGCCTACGAGGACAAAAGGAATAGAGGACAAGAGATGTCACACGTCGGAAGATGGGAAAGTAGATGGAGTTGTGATAACTGCTCTGGTTTCTGCTTCCTCAGCCATGCGAAGTGCCTGCCAAGGAGTGAGCGAAGCATCACATGATGGAGCCCTTGGTAATCTCAGGAAGGCCAGGGAATTGGAGACACTGGGACCCTCTAAAGGCCAAGGTGCAAGTATGGCAAAGACAGGACTGTTTACAAGTTTATAAAAGAAGGAATTAGACCCCCAGCCTCTGCCTCCACTTCAAATAGCCAGGTGGCTGCCCAAGATTTTTGTGAAGGTCGGACCAGACAGGCATTGGAGGCAGGGACATGGGCACAGCTGAGAGTGGGAGTGGGACTCTACCTCTGCTCTCCTCCTCGCTTAGCTCCCAGAATGCTGACCGCCAGACTGCACTCCCCGTGGAGGAGGTTGGATAGGATTCCTTTCCGGGGACACTGATGAGCTCCAGAGAAATGACCTACAGATACTGATATTTGAGGGCCCCATCAGTCAACAAGTCTGGCATCTCCCTCCACCCCCAGGCATCCAATTAGCTTTTCTGAGGCTCACCATAAAACATGAACAGATGGCCAAGGATCACCAGATATTTGAAATAGGCTCTCACATGCAAGATGAAGACGGAAATAAATAGACCAAAGAACACAGAGGAAATAAGAACCCTGCCTGGAGCAAAGAAAACTTTAAAAGAGAGAAGGAGAAAAGCTCTATCATTTAAAATGAACATGCTCAGGTAGTTAGAAGAAGAAATTTCATCCATGTACAAACAGAGTGGTACAAAAGGGGATAGCTAGAGAAAGTAAAGAGTTGTTGAAAATTAAAAATAAGATGTCAGAAATTAAATTATTGCAATAGAAGAGCTGCAAGACAGTGTTGAGGAAATATCCTATAAAGTATACCGAGAGATTGATTGAAACTAGTAGAGAAGATATAACCAAATTAAGTGGTCTGACCTCTAACTAACAGGAATTCCAGACAGTGGAACAGAGAAAATGGAGATAAGTAAATTAATGGAAAATATAATTTAAAAATTTCCCAGAATGAAAGCATGAGAACATGGATTTCTGAACTGAAAAATTCTACAGAGTATACAGCAAAAGAAAATGAAACAAAACCCACATCAAGGCATATCATTGTAAACTGTTGTATCTCTATAGATAAAAATGATCCCCAAAGTTTTTAGAAAGAGGAAAATAGTTACATACAAATTTGGGAATCAAAATGTGTAAGACTTCTCAACTATAAGCCAGAAGACATTTTAGCAATGACTGAAAATCCAGAGGAAAGAAATGATATGTGTAGCCTAGAATCCTATACCCACTAAACTAACACTCAAGAAGGAGATTAAAAAAAGACATTTTCAGGTTTGAACACCCTCAAAAAAAAAAAAAATAATAATCTTCCATGAACACTTTCTCTGTAAACTACTAGAGGATTTTTTCTATCAAAAAAGTGTTAC
>CAUYON010068609.1:0-26247 GCA_963573935.1 Arctocebus calabarensis
TCTCAGTCCCCGCCTTTAGGCTGCTCAGTCACTAGATTACTCGCTCCTGCCCAATGCCTGTTTTGCGACCCTGAGGGTGGAGCTTGCCAGGGCAGTTCTCCCACAATGGCTCCACACAGCCCACCACCAAACATTGGCAGCTCCGTTTGGCCTTTGTGGCCCAGTCTGGGGCCCCAGGCAACACTCAAAAAACCCCACATTCCTGCCCAGGTTCTCCCAAGGCAGTTCAACCAAGTGCCAAGTCCAAAAGAAACCCAAACGGCTTACAGGAAAGGCCCTTCCAGCCTGCAGTCCCACTGCTGCCCCACCCACAGCCACCGACAGGATCAGACCAAATGAACAGACGCAACCACTTGCCCAATCTCCGCGGCTTTAGCCTTCCTCAGGGTGTCCAGAAGCCTCACGCTATCTCCCTGTGTCCCCAAAGGGAAGTTTCTGGGCAGATTCCGCCTGGCAGAGATGCCTGAAGTCCTCTCTCCCCAGTCTCACTGTGCCTAGCCGCAAGGAAGCTGTTACTCGTCCGCCATCTTGCTCCGCCCCCTGAAAAAAAATTTCAAATACCTTTGTTTGGACTATTTTCAAACTTCCTCAAATGTAATGCCACATTTTATTTTTATCTCTTTCCTAGAAATGGTTCTCTTCCATGCAAAGCTGCAACATCACCCAGTGAGAGTGAGGCCACGTAAGCTGGAACATCACCTGATACACTGACTGTACGTAAGTGCAACAGTAATGACTTTCAAGAAAGTGAAAGAAAAGTTTGTCTCCTATACTCAAGTGTCTTGGAACAGTCCATGATTGGGAATTTATATGTTTAATCGCTAAGACACTTGGCATGGGCCAATCTCTTACTTGAGAGTGGATGTTGGTGATGTAGTCGTGAAAGGGTTCCACTTCTTTCCTAAGGGTACAAATAGCAGTTTTTCCTGGGGTCAGTCTGTCCTTGTAACTGATCTTCTAGTAAAGTTTGAAGCTGTTTTCTGACTGCAGCTATGTGTATTCCCATTTACCTGTGTTGCACCCCATCATATCAGCCAAAGCCTTTATGTACCCTTCATTTATCTCTCTCTCTCATCCTCGCCCATCACACATGACAGTTTATGTGACTTCCTGAATCCAAAGTCAGCCACTGGGTTCTCTATAACGTCCTAGTTTTCTATCAACATTATCCTTTTTTCCATTTCCCTTGTCGGTTTCAAGTTAATCAGTATTTGTGTAATTGTTTGATTATTTGATGAACTTTCCATTAGATCAAATATTTCATGCAAGTGAGGATCATGTCTGTTTACTGAAATATCCTAGACATTCAACATGACCCTGCTGCCAGAGCCTCCACGGCCCTGACTGGAATCTGGCCACGTAGAATAGCACAGTTCCTTCATTGTTGTTCAGAATCTCTGTTATCCTTGGCCGCAAACTTTGCCCCAACTTCTTTAGTTTTAAATGGGCCAAAATCCTGGTTTAGAAAAAAGCTGAGGCTATCGGATGTGCATGTAACTGAACTTTTTTGTTAGACCTTGAAGTATCTCTGTATCTTTACCTGTACTTTGTTTCTTGTTTCCCAAAATAGTTTCTTATATTAAATTTTAATTGTAACATTTTGCATTTCTTTATCAACGTTATTAAATCAGCTAGCCCTTTCTAGATTTGCATTTCAACATTTTCCTGGTTCCTTTTGCCTCCACCAAAATACAAACAAACAAGCATATTTTGTTTCCGTCATCCTGGAAACATTCAAGCTGTTAAAATGATCCTCTTTCATTGCACTACTCTCTTGAGTTTTCCTTAAATTAGCCTCCTTTTGCTCAACTTCTCCAAAGAACTGTCAATATTCTTTGCCAATACATGGTAAATTATGTAAGAAATGGAGCTATTTTTATTTTTCTTATGCAGTGAATTTTCAGTATCTAATACAGTATCTAAAATGATAAGGGCTCAATAATTCAATAAATTCTTTTTGGCTCCACTCTGGCATCCCACACTGAGTAGTAAAATTTTGCTTCCAGCGCCTCTTAAATTCTCCACACCAAGGTAACTAACTACAATAGCTCCCTCCTCTTTTACTCAATCCACTGTTTCAAATTCTCTCTCATCTCCCATACTATCCTGATTACTCTGTGTTTATGCCTCATCCGATTGTCAGACTCTCCGTCTCTTGAGATCAGAACAATTAAGTTGGTTATAGCTTTAGCTTCTCTAACTCTTAGCTAAGAACATACTATTCAGTATTTATTACTGAGTTTAATTAATATGTTTAACTACTGAAGGATCCTCTAACATTGCCCTGACCACATTAGTATTATGTTTGGTTAAATATTTTGTACCTGGAAATAAAAAATGTGGAAATTAATGGGATGTCCTGCTATAAATAATTTCAAAATCATGAAAGGAAGAATTTAAAAACTATTGCATTGAAAGAGTCATGGCATAAATGTATGTGCCTCATACTTACTTATGATCCAGTATTTAGATAATTAGAAATGTTTATGCTCATGTATGTCACATACACAGACACACACATACACACGCCTTTCATCCTGGTTACTAAACACATTGTGATAAAATTGTAACGCATTAAACGTACACAATATATATCAATTGAGACTCTATGATAAATATATGTGTGCATGTAAACTTAGACAAATGTCGCATAAATAAACCAAGTAGAATATAATCACAGACAAGATAACATTCTGAGAAGAGAAAACATTAAATTTGAGTTAAATCTAAAGACTTCTTATTATATGTGCCTAAGCAACAAACGTATACATACACATGTCTAAAAAATTAGTAGTAAGCATTTGTTGAAAGAATACCTATTATTTCATTATTTCCAAAGCAAAAAAAAAAAAACTTTCTTCTGTTTTCTTTAAATCCTCAATGAACACACAAAATAGAAATGTATAAAAACCCTTAAGAAACTATTTCAGGAGTTTAAACAGAGACTTAAGGGTTACTCTGCATTCTCCTTCCCTCTGTCTTCATTTTTTTGTCATTTTATTTTATTTTATTTTTTTATAGTTTTTGGCTGGGGCTGGGTTTGAACCCGCCACCTCCAGGATATGGGGCCTGCGCCCTACTCCTTTGAGCCACAGGTGCTGCCCTTTTTTTGCCATTTTAAAAATATTTAAATAGATTAGCAGCCTGAGTTGAGAGTCTATTATTTGCCCCATATCCGATCCACTAAAACTTCTTTGGGACACTGTTTCTAGTAATCACCTACAGCTGTATCCACTACAACCCACATATTAAAGTTTCCTTACCACACACCTTGCTCAGGCCTTGGGGAGATCTTCCATGCAGTGGGAAAGGGATCAGGCAAATCCAAACTGATTGTTTGGTGCCTTGGGGGCCAAAAAGTTTATTGTTTAATTAACTTTGCTGTTTTCCCAGTAGTTGTGACTTTATGTAAACAGAAATAATGTACTTAGAAAAGTTTGGTGGATTTGTTTTGTTCCCCCAATAAAGGCCTTGAATGTAACCTATATTCAGACTGAAAACTTAAATTCTATTACTTGTATGATGCTCACTCTTATGGATCACTGTTTTGGCTGGGTGCATTTGCAAAATGTAACTCCTTTTCAAAGTAATAACATTTTTAAAATTTTTTTTTATTAAATCATAGCTGTGTACATTACTACAATCATGGGGTACAATGTGCTGGCTTCATATACAATCTGAAATATTTTCATCCAACTGTTCGACATTTTTAAAGTCTGGAGTCAGTAACAATTCAGAGAAAACCATAAAGGCTTGTGCAAAATCACTTTACTTTGGGAGGCCTCTCATTTCCTGATTTGGTAAACCAATGACTCTGTGTTATTTGGTTTCTCTGTAAGCATGTGACATACACATTGGAGCAACCCTTGGTACCCTGTCTGTATGTGATGTTACAGAGAAACAAATTCAAAAGACTCCAGGTTATATATTAATTCTTTAAATTCTCTAGGCTCTATTTAGTTATTCAGCTATATATTGATTTGTTTTTTATTTTATTTATTTCTTTGCCACATATGCTACCACCTTCACTGAGAGCTGACCTATAAACTAGAACAATGGCCTCTTCAGCTAATGGGAAGCCCCAGTAGGAGATAATAAGAAAGTAAAAGTGAGATCACAGTATTTATTCCCCTGGTTTCCTCTCTGTGAGTTCATCTCATCTGTATTCCTTAGGAAAAGTTGTGTTCTTTTCATAGCTACCTTTTGTGTATGAAACATGTAGAAACCATATATTCCCCTCTTCCTTCTTGCCCAGAAGTGGTAATATCTACTTTATCTTACTAGCCCAGGATCCTACATTAGTCCTGTGGTTCCCTGGAGACCCTGATTATATCTTTGTGAATAGCCCCTTTGGAAAGAAACCTTCCTTGAAGTATCTTGAGCATGACAACTGTTTCCTATCAGAAGTCTGGTAGGTGTAAGTCTGCCCTTCTGCCTTTGTGATTCCTCAATTAGTTTCTTGATTATAATTGTGTAAAATTATGACTAGTAGCAGTGAGTATCAAATCAATTGTAAGTATTTATGGTAACCAACATGAACTACCTGTCAATACAGGAAAAAAGAAGTCTTGAGAAAATAAGAAAAAAATACTGCAATAGCCATGTTTGGTGCTTTTTCTCCTGTATATTTACATTGGCTACTAAAGTACATTCAAGAAATAAATTATTAGAAGGCAGTACCATTTCTGGTAAACTTATTTCTTTTCTCTGTGGATGGACAACACTCAAGTTCACTGATAAGAATGGTAGCTGAGTTCTTCAAGACTATTGTAAAACTTTAGAGAAAGGAAGGTCAGTTTCCTGTAGGTAGCCATATTTGCCAAAAAGGAAGGCTGCTTGCCTTAGTAGTGTTGGTGTTCAACAAGTCAAAGAATTCTTTTAATGATTTGCTGATTTTTTTTTCATTTTTGAAGAAGAGGTACCTAAAACCAGTAGAATTCAATCTCTTTCATCTGTGAAGAACTCCAATGAGAAACATGTTTTTTTTTTTTTTTACTTAATTACACAAATTAGCCTCACAACACTTTTAAAGATTTGTGTTAGAAGAAAGAGGCAGCCCTTGATATTAAATTGAACACTGTGGAATGGTATGCAATTATCCAACAAAATGTTTCCGCAGCATCTTAATGTTTTAAAATTAGTTGTTACTTTGAAATTAAAAAAGAAATTACAGCTCTATTATGGAATGTTTAGGAGATTGAAAAAGTATTACGACTCGAAGAGAAAAATTATAATTTTAGTATTTTGCTTCAGTTTTCTTAAATAGACTTAGTGTTGATGCATATACAATATTTTAATCTATAGATCAAGGATATTTTTCCCAATTCTTCCATAAGTTTATAATAATAAAAATTATTACATAATTTTAATAAATAAATAATAGTTTATTTAACTTTTGTACTAAATATGCAATTTAGTGAAACTTAAGTCTAAATGGTCCTTGACATTCTAAGATACCTTTAAGAAAACTGCTTGCCACAGGGTAAACATTTAATAAATGTTAGCTGTTATTGTTTAGTGAAATAGATACTTCACGCTCTTTTAAAAATGCAATTGTTTCCATTTTTAACATTCTTTAATATCCTCCTATTTTTGTCTTTTTTTTTTTTCATTATAGAGATAGAGTCTCACTTTATTGCCCTCGGTAGAGTGCCATGACGTCACACAGTTCACAGCAACCTCCACCTCCTGGGCTTAGGCGATTCTCTTGCCTCAGCCTCCTGAGTAGCTGGAACTACAGGCGCCCGCCCCAACCCCTGGCTAGTTTTTTGTCGCAATTTGCCTGGGGCTGGGTTCGAACCCTCCACCCTCGGTATATGAGGCCGGCACTTTACCCAATGAACCACAGGCACCGCCCTAATATCCTCCTACATATTGTGATAGCATATCATATTCTGATATGCACATTTCCGCCAAATTTTCCAACTCAAAAATTGAGGCATATCTTATGATATGCAAAATAGTTCAATGTTTAGCATGTTTCTCTTCTGTATGTTAATTAAAAAGCAAGAAGTCCATGATATATAGACGCTGGAGATTGTGTGTGTGTGCATGGGTGTGCACGTGTCCACATACATGCGTAGTTACTGGTATGGCAGTAAACACATATCTATAAGTTCTGTTTTTCACTATAAAAATTGCTACAAAACACTGTAAAAATTAGATACTGAAACCAAAAGAAAGCAATTGATTTTACTATTTGAGGTATAGAGGTAAATAATTTTACTATACTTATTTTTTAAGCTTCCAAATAGTGTGATAGGTTGTATATGTTATAAGTCTACCTACAAAGAAAAAAAAAATCTTTCACATTTATTTCTTAGGAAAAGTATAAAAATAAGTAAAAACTGCTTTTCTGGCTCTGAGGAAAAAAATCTTCTTTTTAAAAATGAATATGTGATGGTTTGATAGACATACTCTACCCAGTAATTCAGCAGAAATCAAGTTTTATGTAGAACAACAAAAGGAACAATAATATGTCAGATGCCTCTAAGTACTTCCCTTTGCAGGAAAAACATCATTTAGTTATAATAATAGAAATTACATTTTAATCAATATGCCCTTTCCTAGTAATCCATTTGGACTGCCTGCAGAGACTTTAATAACATGTTAGGAAAATCATTCATCTAAAGAGTAATTCTGAAGACAAAGGGCTGGAATCTTTCCATTTCCAATTCATCATGTACAAAATTGACATATATATCTTGGACATTGTTTCTCTTAGAAGAAACTAACATTTCTTTATGTACTAAAGGTGACCAGAGTACATAAAGAAATGTTAGGCTGCCATGACAAGTTTCTTGGCAACTTAAAAAGGAAACAAACAAATAAAATATTTGTAGTTTTTATTGGTAACACTAGCCTGATAAAAAGATCAATAATAACACATTTTCTTATCATTAGTAAGGGGTACATGTTTGATTATATTTTTTAATGGTCAATAAGTGCTGCATTGTAGATCTAAACCAGATTGTAATTTTGCCTGAATTTGCTTATTTTATTGATTCATTTTATTTCATATAATCACATACTTATTTAGAAATATCAGAAAATACACATAACTCCTTTAACAGCCCTGCCAAACTTAACTATCCTTAACAATGATACATCCATGAAGATATTTTCTCTATGCATATACCTCAATTTTCATTCAACATTTTATTACAAACATTTTTCTTTTTTAATAGGTATGTGTAACATTTTTAAAGGTTTAAAGTCTTCTCTCTTAATTAACTGATACTCTAGTGTTGAAGTACACTGCATTCAACTTTGTAGTCCCACAAATAGTGCTGGATGAATATGCTTATCAGTCTTTGTGTATATCTTTTTTTTTATTTTAGAGGAATGAATTTCCCAAATTACAATACTGGAATAACAGGTATGCATAATTTCAATGTTTTAAATCTTTGGCAAATCTAGAACACTTTTATTCAGAATCGTTCAAGAGGACTTCAGTATTGTTGAAAACTATTTACTAATCTGGACTTGATCAGATCAGTCAGTGGCCTGTTAAGAACTAGACCACTGACTGAAAAACAGGAGGTGAGGGGTAGGCAAGCCAGTGAGGCTTCATCTGTCTTTACAGCTGCCTCCCCATCACTTGCGTTATTGCCTGAACACCACTTCCTGTCAGACCAACAGAAGCGTTAGATTCTCATAGGAGCATGAACTGTACTGTAAACTGCTCATTTGCGGGATCTAGATTATATGCTTCTTATGAAAATCTAATGCCTAATGCTTTCTTGAAGGAGGAAACGTAATGTGCTTGTATCATTACAAAACCATCCCTTCCTCTCCCATCCATGGAAAAATTGTTTTCCATGAAACTATCAATAGGTCTCTAAAAGGTTGGGAGCTGGTATGATAGGTGACAGTATTCTTCTGTTATTATTTTGGTTTTTCTTTCTTCATCATCAATGGCACTACTATTTTTCATGTTTTTATAGTCCAGTTTTGTTTTGGACTATACTGACGGAAAACTTGCTAGTTTTCCATTTTTTGTCATTTCCTGTGTCAGTTACTGAGCACGAATTAGAGGGGTGGACCTAATGTAGAAGGTGAGGTAACAGGGAAGGAGAGAAGGCATTCTCCCTAGTAAGTGTCCCTGCCCGCTAGAAAGCAATCTCTTCTCCTAGAGCCTTGTGATGGAGTTAGCATTTGTACTGAATGCCAAAGCAAACATGCAATTTAGTGAAACTCAAGTCTGACTGGTTCTTGGCATTTCTGTTGATTAAAGAAAAAACAACTTAGACTTTGACTTTCATAATCACCTGTGAGCAGTGTTATCAGGGCTGTTAACAGTGAAGGTTAGGATTTTTCTACATTTAAGTAAGCACACTAGGGAAAGCAGAAGTAATATCATTGACTACCTACTATATTATAGGAAGGGACTAAGAATTTGCTAATATCATTTTATCTATAGACTTGTAGTTTTTGTTTTAGAATTCATTGTAGTCATTCTTAAAGTCCCAGTGCCTAGAATAATACATGGCACATACTAGAACTTCAGTAAATGCAAAATTACCTCCAGTTTACAAATGATAAGATCAATGGTAAGAGAGAGAGAATAACTGTTATTATGATTACCCAACTAGAAAGCTGTAGTCTCGGGGTTCATCATGTTTGTCCAAACCCCAACTCTATGCTGTCAATATCTGTGTATAATCTCTTCCTATGATAACTTTCCTCTTGTTACACACTCTATCTAACAGGATAAACTGTATTATGCTTTGGTGTAACAATAGTAGATTGAATCTCTTCCCCAATTGCTCTGTGGTCCCCAGTAGTAGATAGTCTCCAGACCATTGACCCAGGTTGCAAAGGCAAAGAGATAAAGAAAGTGCTGGATAATCCTGCCCCAGCTTAATAAAGCTCCTGACAGAAATACCACATGGCACATCTGCTCACTTATCAAATAAGCTTCATGAGGTCTTGAGGGTGGTAAAGTGAAACTGGGTAAGCCAACATGATCATAAGGGTCCTTTTAAGTGAAGAAGGTTGAAAGGAGAAGCAAAGAGGATGAACAGATGGTGCACAGGAGAAAAAAGAAATTTTGGTAGATGGGTCCTCTCTCTGTTCATGTAATACTCAGATGACAAATTTCCATGCCTAACAGATTTATTCCGTCCCTAGAAGAGATAACCCAGAGAGGCATCTACTTTCTGACTCCAGCTCAAGTCTCTTCATCAACTTTTGCCATTACTCTTTTGGCCTGGAGACCTATGAATCAAAGGATGTGTCGTTGCCCCTCTCCCAGATGACACGTAATGATGAAACACTGACGGAAATAAGTGTCTCTTGGATTAGACGTTGTTCTTGATTAGGTTGTCCAATTCTTCTCTCTTGAGTGGAGATGACACTCTCTCCATGAATTCCCAATCCATATAATCTTGTTTTAGTCTTTGAGAGATTCTTTTATTAAAAAATACTGATAAATAATAACTGTACATATTTATGGGGTATGATGTTTTCACAGGTGGATATAATGTGCATTGATCAAATCAGTGTGTAGTTCGTATATCCATCATCTTGAATATTTATCATTTCCTCAGAAACATTTTAAATCTTCTCTTTGAGATTTTTGAAATATACAATAAATTGTTAGCTCTAGTCATCCTATTGGGCTAGTGAACCCAGAACTTGTTCTTACTATCTGACTGTGCGCTGCACTCATTACCCACCTGTCTTTATCTCCCCATTCTTTTCACTGCCTGTGGGATCGTTCTACCATTCTACTCTCACTTCCATGAAGTCAACTTCTATAGCTCTTACATATTAATGAGAAAATGCAAAATTTGTCTTTCTGTGCCTAGCTTATTTTACTTAACATAATGACCTCCACTTAATTCCATGTTGCTGCAAATGACATGATCTTACTCCTTTTTATGGCGAAATAGTGTTCCATTGTGCCTCTATACCACATTTTCTTTATCCATTTATTCATTAATGGACACCTGGATTGAAGCTATGTTAAGCTATTGTGAACAATTAAATATGGAGTGAGGATATTGTTTTCCTTTCCTTTGGATAGACATCCAGCAAGGGGATTTTTGAATCATTTGGTAGTTCTATTTTTAGTTTCCTGAGAAATCTCAATACTGTTTTACATAATGGCTGTACTAATTTGCATTCCTTCTAGGAGTCTCTTGTTTCTTTTTTCATAATTTTCCTTGGCCACATCAGAAAGTTGACTTAAAAAATATACTTTCCCAGGAGGGATAAGCAGCTTTTTCAACTCACTTTCTGCTTAAGAGTCGTTTTACCTTTTTAGCACTATGGATCTTTATCTAGAAAGCTCGGTTGACTCCTTATCTAGTTGATTCCAGTAATGAGTGTATGTTGTTAATTACACTACTGTGCTTTTTAAGATGCAGAGTATTTTTATTTGCTTTTGCTATACTTTATTAGTTCCTATTTCAATCATTCCTTTCTCTCTTCCAGATGAATTTTGGGTATCCAGGAATATCCAGGGCTATCAGGATTGAGTGGGAGAAGTCATCTTTGTGGTCAGAGTCTTTAGTGTTCTCAATCACCTTAATCCTTTATATACATTTTACAATGGGTGGTGGCATATATTTGATTGGATCCTTACTATAAGTTTGAGTTTTAAGGGACTTTGTCCCTGAAGATTTTCCTGTTTTATATTTTATCCAGAAGTCCCTGAATTCATGGAATTACTTCTCTTTCTTTATTCTCTTCAGTTACTAGATAAAATAATTCTAATTATTTTCTAAGCTCATCTCTCTTCTTTTTCCGTAACGTATTGATAAATACAGACAACATAGAGAATTAACATTCCATATTATAATATTTTCCCAATAAGATGCCAATTGTTTAGTTCTATGGAATGACTGACAATTTATTAGATATGTGACACCTTCACCAAATGTGTCACCATGATATAGGATACATTATCATATGTCTTGGTCTCCTATAAAAATTTTTTCGTATTGGTGTCTATTCAACTGAAGTCATTCATTTTAAACTTTACTATTACAGCATTCATCTTTTAGATAACCACTTTTTATGAATCCAAATAGACTAGTTTAGGAAAAAAGTAACTCCAAGACTCAAACATGTCAAATAAATATTTTTTACTTACATTATGTGTCCACCATGGATACCTCTGTTCTGTCATTTTTCTCAGTTCCCCAGGCTGAGGAAGCTTTCATCTTTCTGCTTAAATGGTTGCTGAGAGAGATAAACAGGAGCATGAGAAAATGCACACTGATTGCTAAATCCTCCACCCAGAAGTGGCAAGTGTGACTTCTGCTCACACATCATTGGATGAAGCAATATGCATTGCCATATTTAACTTCAAAGGAATTGGAAAGTGCAATCCTAACACTATTCTGGAACAGAAACTTGGGATACCAGGTCAACATTGCTAACAACTAACAATGCACATTCGCCAACCCCCAATACTTTATTGTTCAGAAGAATGACTCTTAGAAAAGAGGGCAACATTATTTTTCTCTTATCAATTGTTGTACCTTTATCCATTGTATAGGAATAAACAGTTTCTTCATAAACATATGTTTAATTAAATGGAAGATAGCAATATTTTCTAAAAAGTGAAGATCAGAGATATGCATGACATTTGAATGTTATACAGTTCACTTCACCCATACCACCCAACACAATCTCTGTTATGTCATTGTCCTTGCATTGGCATGAAAAATTTATATTGCTTTTTCTCTTGGGCATTTTGCCTCCGTATGTCTTGCAAGTTATAAGTGATGACCAACTTTCCAAAAAAGAGTATAAATTTATTGACAAATGAGAGATGTTTCAAATCCCTCAAAATAAGTTGGGAGGGGGTTTATGGTGCCAGGGTATACTTTTGATGATGAATCATATCCTTCATTATATGTATAATCAAAATGACCTTTACAAGAGAATTAATGAGCTGCCAAGAACCATCTTAATGTATTAACAGGAAAGAATCATGGAGTTTAGGATTTTTATTAACAAATAGCAACTTTGTTCTTCTTCTATTGCAAATACTTTAAATAAATTTTTAACCTCTATTTAAATACTTTAAATAGTGACTGTACAGCTCTATGGAGGTAACAAGTATTATTAAAGAAATAACTTATTTAGTATTAGAACAGGGGGAATAAAAGTCAAACATTTTATACAATGTGGAATGCTTACATCAAACTGATTAACATAGCTATTACCACACTAACTTATGTGTTGCGGTAAGACATTTATGCTCTACTCTTAATAGCTTTGAAATGTACCATTGCACCGTACATTTGGTGAGGTCCCACCAGAAACCCTCCTTCCTTGTATATCAAATCATTACGCTGTAGCCCATAAATGCATTAATGTACACAGTTGTAATTTAATAATTAAAAAAAATGATGACTACACAGAAAAAAAGTCAAACATTTTCTGGGAAAGAAAGTTTCTTATTAGGTAGTGCAATTATTTTCAGTAAAATGGCACTGAATCTGTGCTCAAAAACTCAAAACCTCTATGGACTGGATGGAATGGGGTATGGAGAAGGAGGGAAGGGAAAGACAGATAAAATAAAACAAAAGGAAGAGAAAAATATAAGAAGTTATTTTTGTTTTTGTGTCTTGAAAATATTGTTTATTGTTTATTGTAGCTACAAATATATAGCTACCCTTTTCCCCAGTAAACTAAATATTGTTTAGTGTTTATTGTAGCTATAAATATATAGCTACCCTTTTCGCCACTAAACTAAGAGTAAAATACCTTTAGAAGATACAAAACTCAATTATAAAGTAACAGATAACTAAGAGTTTGTGCAAACTTTGAACTTGTGCACAATGAGATGCCATGCTTTGGGAAAAATGAAGAGTGAGTTTAAGTGTGTTTTCATGGAGGAGCACAGAGGAGAGGATTCCACAAATACAATTCTGGCTTATTTAAAAACCTACAACCTATTGAATCATGCTGCCCCTCAGAGCACTGGTGCAAATTTTAGGACCCAGATTGTATTTGTTTTCCATTGCAGCTATAACAAATTATCACAAACTGAGGGTCTTAAAACAACCAAGTTCTTAATGTTTTTTAAAACAAAGAAAAGATATTAGTAAATGCTTGAGGTTATTGATATTCCAACTACACTGACTTGATCATAACACATTTTATACAGGCATCAAAATATCACATGTATCCCAAAAATATGTACAAGTATTTTGTGTCACTAAAATATTGTTGGAAAACAACACAATAAAGTTGATCATCTTACAGTTCTGTCTGACAGAAATTTGACCCAAGTCTCACAGAGCTACAATCAAGATATCAGGATGGATGCATTCTTTTCTAGAGGCTTGAAGAGTAGAACCATTTCCTTGGTAATTTTGATTGCTAGCAAAATTTAGCTCCTCTTAGGTTTTTTTTTTTTAATTTTTTTATTGTTGGGGATTCATTGAGGGTACAAAGATAGATCCAGGTTACACTAAATGCATTTGTCAGGCAAAGTCCCTCTTATGTGTTCCTCCCCAAGAGGTGTGCCAAACACCATGACCCCCCACTCCCTCTCTCCGCTCCCCCATTCCTTCACCCCCCAGATGGTAGGTCATCAATTGTCCTCACATCAAAATTGAGTACATTCGATTTTTGCTTCTCCATTCTTGTGATGATTTACTAAGAAGAATATGTTTCACATCCATTCAAGGTAGTATAAAAGATATATAGGCTCTTTCTTTTTTAGTGGCTAAATAATATTCCATGGTATTCATATACTACAGCTTGTTAATCCCTTCCTGGATTGGTGGGTATTTAGATTGTTTCCACATTTTGGCGATTGTAAATTGAGCTATGATAAATAGTCCATTGCGAATGTCCTTATGATAAAAGGATTTTTTTTTTCTTCTGGATAGATACCCAATAATGGGATTGCAAGATCAAATGGGAGATTTAGTTTTAGTTCTTTGAGGATTCACCATATTTTCTTCCAAAAAGGTTGTATTAGTATGCAGTCCCACCACCAGTGTAAAAGTTTTCCCTTCTCTCCACATCCATGCCAGCATCTGCAGTTTTGAGTCTTTGTGATTTGGACCATTCTCACTGGGGTTAGGTGATATCTCAGGGTAGTTTTGATTTGCGTTTCTCTGATAATTAGGGATCATGAACATTTTTCATGAGTTTGTTAGCCATTTGTCTGTCCTCTTTAGGAAAGATTCTATTCATCTCTCTTGCCCATTGATATAAGGGATTGTTGGCTTTTTTTTGTGTTGCTTAATTTGAGTTCTCTGTAGATCCTAGTTATCAATCTTTTGTCCAATTCATAATATGCAAATATCTTTTTTCCCATTCTGATGACTGTTTGCTTTAGTTGTTGTCTCCTTAGCTGTTCAAAGCTATTCAGTTTAATTAAGTCTCATTTGTTTATTTTTGCTGCTGTTGCAATTGCCATGGAAGTCTTCTTTATAAAGTCTTTTCCCAGGCCAATATCTTCAATTGTTTTCCCCACAATTTCTTCAAGGATTTTTATTGTTTTGTGTCTTAGATTTAGATCTTTTATCCATCTTTAATCAATTTTAGTTTGTGGGAGAAAAGTGTAGGTCCAGTTTTAGTCTTTTAATGAGATTATCCAGTACTCCCAGCACCATAGACTGAATAGAGATACTTTCCCCCAGTGCATTTTCTTGTCTGGTTTATGAAAGATTGGGTGGCTGTAAGATGTTAGCTTCAACTCATGTTTTTCTATTTGGCTCCAGGTATCTATGTCTCTATTTTTCTGCCAATACCATGCTGTTTTTGTCACTATGGCCTTGTAGTATAGCCTAAAGTCTGGTAGCCTGATGCTCCCAGCTATGTTTTTATTACTAAGGACTGCCTTAACTTAAAAAAAATCTGCCAGTTTTTTTTTCTGGTTCCATTCAAAATGCAGAATTATTTTTTTCAAGTCTTGAAAGTATGATGTTAGTATTTAAATGGGGATTGGATTGCATCTGTAAATTGCTTCAGGAAGTACAGACATTTTGACAATGTTGATGCTTCCTAACCATGAACATAGTATGTTCTTCCATTTGTTAATGTCTTCTGCTATATCTTTTCTTAAGGTTTTGTAATTTTCTTTATAGTGGTCTTGTACCTCTTTGATTAGATATATTCCTAGGTATTTCATTTTCTTTGAAGCTACTGTGAAGAGAATTGGTTAGTTTTATCCCAGGGATGCAAGGCTGGTTTAACATATGCAAATCCATAAACGTAATTCACCATATCCACAAAAGTAAAAGCAAACACCATATGATCCTCTCAATAGATCCAGAAAAGGCATTTGATAAAATTCATCACCCTTTTCTAAATGATTGAAACCATCTACAACAAACCCACAGCTAATATACTCAACAGAATAAAACTGGAACCTTTTCCACTTAGAACTAGAACCAGACAAGGTTGTCCTCTGTCACCACTACTGTTCAACATAGTGCTGGAAGTTCTACCCAATACCATCAGGCAAGAGAAGGAAATAAAGGGCATCCAAATGGGAGCAGAGGAGGTCCAAACTCTTGCTCTTTGCTAATGATATGATCTTATACTTAGAGAACCCCAAAGACTCAACCATGAGACTCCTGGAATTAATCAAAAAATACAGTAAGGTCTCGGGATATAAAATAAATGTTCAAAAATCAGTAGCCTTAGTATATGCCAACAACAGCTCCTCCTAGTTTTAGCATCCCTGTTTCGCTTTCTGGCTCTCATCTGAGAGACATTCCCATCTTCTAACAGCCATTCACGTTCATTGACTCCTGGTCTTCTCCACTTTGAAATCAATAATGACAGGTCAAGTCCTTCTCCTGGTTCAAATTTCTGTGCCTACTTCTATCTCGTATTTATGACTCATTTTTATGTCTTTCTCTTACACTTTTTAAAACTAATTTGATTAGATTGGGTCTACCTATATTACGTAGAACAATCTTCCCATCTCAACATTCTTAACTTTAAACATATCTGCAAGATACCATGCAAGGTATGTTCTATAAAGTAATCACTAAAGGTAATATATTCACAGTTCTGGAAATTTCAACATGGACATCTTATGATGGAGGTCACACAATTCTACCTATCACAGAGATCTAGGTATGATATTCATGTTTGGGCTCCTGAGAGATAAATGAATAAATGGAATCATTAGAGTTTCCTTTCAGAAGCAAATATGAGACTAGCCACTCATATATTTTGGGAAACCTAAGTATATTTTACCCCATCAGCTTGGGAAGAATAATTGCATGCTTTCCTAGCTACAAATATACAGATAAATTTTTCACTGGTATCTTAGAACTATTCCCAGCAGCACCCCCATGAACCAATTGTTAAGGAAGCATCCAGCCAAGATGCTATCCAAGTAGGTTAGAAATGTTAAAGTGCTTTGTGGATTTAGAAATTGCTCCAGACAAAGAAAATGATTTTATTGAATATTTTCTCTGTATTATGATTCTGAATGCATTGTCATATCTGCTGAACGTGTCCTACAAAAATGAATAGAAATTTAGATGCATGATTAAACTTGACTGAAGTAGAGTTAATTAACCTAGAGAGGAGAAAAATCATGGAGTATTTGAAAGGTGTCTTCATTTTGATAAGGGGCTAATAAAGGAATGATAATTAGAAATGTTCTGTGTATTCTTGGGGGTTGAATTGTTCACAATAAATGCTTGCTTCCAAGACACTGATGTCTGTTCAACATATGGAAACATTTTCCAATAACCTGAGCAGTCTAGAAATGGATGGCACTGCACCCCCAGATCATAACCATCCTGTCATCGACCAGTGGCAGATGACCCCTCCCTCAGTAGGCATAGTATGGATTGGTTTGAACAGTGAAGAAATGGGCTGTATATAG
The DNA here is from genome assembly GCA_963573935.1 of Arctocebus calabarensis. NCBI lineage: Eukaryota > Metazoa > Chordata > Mammalia > Primates > Lorisidae > Arctocebus > Arctocebus calabarensis. The sequence continues at coordinate 16,829 of CAUYON010068609.1, forward strand.
TGTACACATTTAAGTAATATAGCCCTGTTTTCTCAAGCAAAATTTCCAAAACTTATTGGTCTGACAATATTTTTTCTAATTTCTTGTGTCTTGCAAAGATGCAAAAATTAAATTCAAAATTGTTCAAAATGAACTAATTTTCATAATAGAAGAAGATACATTTATAGTAAACATTTAGATAACTATGTAGTAGTGATAATTGTTATGTATCATTATTGATTGATTACTGCACACTATGAGATTGTTAATATTTGTTTTATGTGAGAAATTTTTCCAGCATTGTGTTTGGTTTTAGGGATATACACAGACCTAGCCTTAGACTTTACACATTTCATGAATTTGTGGAGGGAGACAGACAGTAGACTAATAAGCATGTGAACAAAATTAATACTCATAGACAGGTTCAAAGAAAGTAATCAGAAAGATGGGTTAGAAAGAATGTCAGGGATACAAATTTAAGTAAGGAAGGCAGAGGAGAATATTTAGAGGGGTTGACGTTGAATTGAACCTAGAATGTAAGAAAGAGCCAGCACGCGTAGATAACATTATGAATGATTTATTAACCCTTTCAGTAACTTTATGAATAGAGAACTATTGTTATCCCAATTTCATAAAGGTAGAAGGAAACGTTAAAAGAATATACATGAACAAGGTTAAAGGGTAGAGAGTGGTCAAACTTGGATGAAAATCTAGATTTGTAAGACCCCAGAACCTGATAGAGTTAGAATCCATGACCCTTAGATTTTTAGGTTTCTCCCAATCCTGTGCTTCTGTGACTGAAAGTGCCTAGTGTAACATTGACAGAGTACACAAACAGGGCAGGCTTTTCCCTGTCTGTGGCTTAGAGAATTTACTGCTGATGTCAAGATTACCAAACTTTAATGAAGGTGTTAGAATACTGTGATTCAGTAATATATCCCTAAACAGATGGGTCTAATACATTTTTTAAATTTTGGACTTGTTTTATGGTAGACACAAAGACATAGTAAAAGACAGTGAATTTCCGAGTTTTCTCCTGGGCCACTTTGATGATGCTCATGTAATAGAAGCACGTTCATTGGTTTAGCAAAAGTGATTTAGGTCCCCAGAAAGCGTGTAACTTACAAAGACAAGCAGCCACTTCTCTTGGGTTGCACTCATCTTAAAGGAGAGTGGTGGAGAATCAATCTGAAGATAGGTGCACCAGCCCCAGCTCCCTCTGTCACTGAGTAACAGTTGGGGGAGCCACTTCTCTTTGAAGCTCTGTTTTAACATCACGTCCAAAAGTTTTCTGATAAGGTGGCCAATCTGTTAAGTCCCATCTCTTCTGAATATTTAATTCAGACAAAAACTGCAAAACAACAACAACAACAACAAAAGGGCAGCACCTACGGCTCAAAGGAGTAGGGTGCCGGCCTCATATACCGGAGGTGGTGGGTTCAAACCCAGCCCCAGCCAAAAACTGCAACATAAATACATAAATAAAAAGCTAATGGAAGCTTTGAAGTCCAAATTCATGCAGAAATGGATAAAGATGTGTGCCATCCTCAAGGGAACTGTTCAAATGGCATAACACATCTAGTAGATGCCCAGCTAATAAGGGAATCAGCAAGGCTGATTCAGACATCCCTGAAAACTCTCCTCCCCCAAATAGAAAATAGGCCAAATTGTTAGCTTTCACTCATTTGATAATTTTGATTTAATTTCTTCTGATGTTCTCAGACAACTGTTAAATCTATTAATATCTATTCCCTACTATCAGCATATATATATTCTCTCTATATATTTGTTTATTTTCTTTTTTGGTGGGCATCCCATTTTCTCTTTAAAAGCAGAGCACAAGCATGTTCTGTCTCTCTCTTTTTCTCTTCCTCTTTCACATATTAGCTTTATGTTTTTGAATGCTATTATCACATAGTCCTTGTGATAAAAATTCACAAAAGCTTATTTTCCTTTAGATAATGAAAGTGCTATGTCCTAGAACCTCCTTCTCCTCACACATAGGCTCACTGGGAATTCTTAATGAAAGACAGAGGTTTGCAAAGGACTCCCGATCTCCCACTTATACAGTTTAATGTGGTATTTATGTATTAAACATATTGGTGTTGATTTTTTTCTATGAACATGGCAATGTCCTTGGCATGTGGAGTTCAAAATAGGCATAAGCTTTGTTGCTGTGCTCAGTAAATGCAATTTCGATATGCAAAAATGTCAAACCCACATTGGTTCTGTTATTGCAATGCTACTGAATAACACAAACATTAAGCATCTCTTTTGTAGATAACTGTGAATTAAGGACTTTGCTCCTATTATTCAAGCCTGTTCTATTTCTAAATGTCAAGGGGCATATTTATTTTACATATATTATATGAATGGTGGCTCCTTAAGTTGTGGAGTGTTGTTGGTTCTCCTTTGTTAATTATCTCAAAAATCATATAAGGTAGAGTTTATTATTATCCTTTTTCTAGGAAGAGAAAAATAAGTCTTAATGACTTTATAATCACACATACCTACTATAAGGCTGAACTGGGAGAAATGGGTTGTGAGTTGGATCTGAAGATGCTAAAGCCTCAGTCATTTCATTAGTCCATTCAGTCAATTGTTATACCATTACGAAATGGCATAGGATTCATTATTTAAGTGACTCTAGGTTCTTTTATAAGTGGAAATCATAGATTAGAGGTAATTTATATCATTTATCTTTGGAGTGTCAGCTGTAGGTATACGTGTAAGCTGAAAGTCCAGGATTTTATTAAAGGGCTCCATGGGATTTTGTTATTAACCTCCTTTTAGAGACACTCTCAGGAGCTATCTTAGGAATATTCTACCTCAGACACAAGTACCTATTTCTAGTCTCATCAAGGAGATAAGAAAAGAAAAAACAACCTAATGACTTTAGTAAAGTGGTACCCCCCCTAATTTTGGAACTTACAAATAAAAACTTTAACCTCTTACTATATTTAACACATATGAGAGCTGATAACTAAGTCTACAAACTTGCCGCCATGAACAGAACTGACAAAAATTTTTCAAAAATTTGTCAAATCGTGTACCAAAATCATTGGCTGATTGTGAGAATCGTAGTGGACTAAGTAAACATCAACAGAGAAATAGGAAAATTTTAACTGAAAATATTAGCATAAAAAGATGCGTGCAAAAGTGGGCTGTTGTATCACAACAGTGTTCCAGCTCACACAGAACTGTCTGTGTGGGACTGAGGGTGTTTAGAGCTAGTAAACAACTGCATTAGATCACCCTCCGTACATGATTGATCTGGCCTCCGATGACTTTTTTCTTTCCCTGAGGATAAAGGAAATATTGAAAGAAAGACATTTTGATGATATTCGTAGCATTAAGGGTAATAATGATAGCTCTGATGGCCATTCCAGAAAAGGAGTTCTGAAATTGCTTTGAAGGCCAGACTAGGCGCTAGCATCGGCACAGAGCTTCCTATGGAAAGTATTTCAGTGGTGACTACAGTGATTTCAGCAACGAGATGTAAAGCACTTTGGAGCCAATGATGGAAAACTATATGGAGAATGACTGTTTGTATGAACCGTTATCCTGGTCATTTTTTTATTGTTTACTTATGTTTTCTTTAGCACGCACAAAAAGTAGATTTTGAATATGTAAAAATTCATGCAAATATGTGTACAATAACAACAAACATCAGCAGAGTGGAAGGGCAGAGTTTAGCAGAAGCTAAGACATATGAAAAAGTTAAAGAATAATTTTGATATCATGACTCATTTTTTTTTATGTTCTAGAAGGAGAGATGGAGTACACAGTACAAGTTGTGCTATCCTAACATTCTCTGACATGTCCACCCACACAATTTACACCTTTGAAAATACTCAAGATCATTCATTAGTTCCGTTTCTTTTGTAATAAATTATTTTAATGGAGAAAAGCTATGATATCTCAAAAAATAGGAATTTTGCTCTGATGGTGTTTCTGAAAGAAAAAAAAATCCCTTTCCTTTAAATACAAAGTAAAATAAAGAATATGTGCTACCATAATGTCATTGTAGTTATTGGGCAGAGGGAAAAGGAACATGGGTTTTTAATGAGTTCATAAACCTGTTTTTTTTTTTTTTTTTTTACCTAATTGCCTTACTCTATTTCACAAATATAGTTTCATCTTCCTATTGTTCTTTTCCCTACCTTTCTACCCCAACTAAATTGTGTATAAATACTCTAGTTTGTGTGAAGAAATTGGATGAATGTCATTGGAATAAACTCATTAACACTGCTGGAAATCAACTCAAAGTATCAGTGGATTTGTTATTGTATTTGTGCAAATTTTTACTATCTTAAGTCTATGAACTAAACCTTGAACTGTAAGATTATGGTCAAAGAAAATATTGGAAAATACTATATCATACTTACTTTTCTTCTAAGAAATAGCTTAATCATATTTTGTCTGTTGAAATTAATCTAACATTGACTTGGAGTTCATATTTCAGACCCCTATTAGAAACAACACTTGTGGGTGGTGCCTGTGGGTCAAAGGAGTGGGGTGCTGGCCCCATATGCCAGAGGTGGTGGTTTCAAACCAAGATCTGGCAAAAAAATGCAAAAAAAAAAAAAAAAAAAGAAAGAAAAGAAAAACCAACAACACTTGTATCTCTGAATAAGCCTCACAAAACTTTTCTATCCACTGTTAAGACCAATAAAATGCCTAACCTAGTCATTGTAGCTATGAAGACTTTCAAGATTTCTGAGTTTTTTAAATTGATACGTGACATTTTACCTGTCTATGAGGTACATTTGAGTTTTTAATTAACATGGTTTACTAAAGCACAGACTCATCTCTTCCTGATAGGACCTACTGCTTTTTAGACCTCATCATCCGATGCTATTAAGGCTATATTATTTTTTGAGTCGCTTCATGTATTTCCATAACCAGATTATAATTTCTTAAAGAATAGAACTAGGCCTTTTTCATCTATGTGTTTTTCTATTTGAATTTTTCCTGCTTCCTAATTTCTTCCTTTTTCCATGGGTAATATGTAAATAAAGTAGATGCTCAGTTTAGAATGCCGAATTGAATCATGTTAGTTTTCCATCTCTTATAATACCCAGGGCAGTCCAGATCTTACAGCAACTCAGTAAATTCTTATTTATCGATGATAGATGTATTCTAAACCTCTGCCTGAGAATCTTTTCCTCAGTGGAATAGTAGTGCTATTGTTAACATATTACATACACCAAAAATCAGTGTAAAAGTTATGTTTTGTTTTGAACTGTAATGTTGTATAACTCAAAGATAATCTGATTTCTGAATGTTACGATAGTGTTATAAAGGGAAGGTAGGAAAGAATAAGACATAGAAAAAAAAAACTCCTATGTTTACCTAAAATAAGAAATTCTCAGTTGTCTGTTACATCTTCTGATCTCAATCAAGGCAGACAAGTAGAGTGGAAAAAGGTTGTTTTCTAAGATTCTAAAAATGTGACTTGCCATTCTAGCATTGCCTTTCAATTGTGAATTTGAGTAATCATTAACTTTCTCAGTTTCGGCTGTCTTCTTTAAAAAATAGTACAATAATTTTATTTGTCATGCAGTATATTTCTGAGAATTGAATTAACCACCTATGTCAAAGGAAAGAAAAAAATGCTGAGGAAAGGCAGGTCAAAGGGTAAGTCTCCAGATTCCTCCCACTCTGCTGTTTGAAGACAAACCAGGAAAAGACAGTAACTCACTAGAAGTATATAGGGCTGGTTTATAAATTTTGTTATTAGAAAAAAGTTACTGTGCTGTGTTTGAAATTTCTACTGACAGACCACGCTAGATGTGTGGATTAACTCATAAGAAAATTTTCATTGTCTTAACTACTTGGTCTTTGTGTTATTGTTTGTGGGGTTTTGTTTTGTTTTGTTTTGTTTTGGTGGGGGGAAAGGTTCTTCTTTTCGTCTTTTTTTTCATTCTTCTGAATGTATGTGATTAGTATATGAAAGTTTTGAATGTTGACTTCAAATAATTTCTGTCAACATCTATACTTGGGTAAACTCAGTGGAAGCAAGGTATTATTCATGAAAGTGGTTAAAACCACAACCTAAAATTAAAAAAAATAGAATTGCACATAAAGAATGGATTAAAAAGTATTTAATGAATAGCTGACCCAAAGTAGATAACATTGACTCATTTAAATAGGTAAGATGAGTATTTCCGATCCTGATCCTCAAAGCTTTAATGAGAATGTGCCAAGGAAATCCTTGTTCAAGCGTTCTTATATAAAGAAAAACATACTATAAAGTATTAGTTTTTCTGTAGGTTATTTTATTTTGCATTAGCCATTAATATGGTAATGAATTGCAGAAACAGAATTGCACATTTTTCTGTCTATCTCACCTCCTAGTTGTACTTTCATAAATGGGATGGATAATGTGCCCATAATACCCAGCATGGTGCTTTGCTGGGAGTTCCATAAATGTTTGTTGAATTGAATTACCACATTAACATGTAAATTGTCCGAGTGGAGCGTTTACAGCCTGTAAATCTTATTTTAAAATCTAGGTTTACACAAATTTGCATATTATTTAGAAAATGAATAAATTAAGCTCAAATCAGTGTCTAATTCATATGCATTCCCACAAACTCATTTCAATAGTTTGAAATATTGCCACTGATCAGAACTTCAAGAAACGTTTATTTAGCGAGTGACAATTTTTAGAAGATTGTTCAGAAGTTTATTTACCAATTAATATTTTTTTCCAGATGAACTTTCTTTGGTGATTTCTACTTATGATTACTTGCTCCCCACTTTTTGAAATCTGTTTTGTCTGTGTGAGTATATGTTGGGGGTACTTTTGAGGGAGGCTTCTAACTTTAATAGACGTGTCTTAGAGGCGTCTCATGTGAGGAGAGCTGATCTTGCCTTGTAAGTAAAGGATGAAAGTGACTTAGGCAGTTTTAAGATTCACTTTTTATGCCAAACATTACTTTCTTGATTAATCATTTTTCTTTCATGAACGAGAACTTGCTCTTTTTGGCTTTTGTCGCCACACCTACATGTACCTTTTCTTTGGAAGAGCTTATTGTTCCTAAAAGTTGTCCATTTTATTTTTTTTATTTAAATGGAAATAAAATTGGTTTCTTCATAATTTCTTCCACATTTTCCCCCATTGTTCTACTCAGGTATGTAGATTTAACAAACATTTACAAAAATAAAAATCCCAAGAACAAATGTCCAAAACTATATTTATTTGACTGTAACAATTATTCAATATGCAAAGAAAATAAATGCCTCACTTTTTCTGATGCAGCATCCTTAAACTGAAGTTTTGTACTTAATCAGTAACAACAATGCCTATATTTCATAATTCATACCATCTAATCCCAGCTTTTTCTGTCTACTCAAGTAACTTCAAGTGAAAGATACTGGAATTATTTAATAAGATGATATTTTGACATCATTTCCAAAGAAAAACAGAAAGATGAGGTGTTGAATTCTAATTTTAAGATAAGTTTTACTTTTATGTGACTTAGAGAAGCAACACTGATATTAAAGAATTTTCAAATTTTTGAGAAAAAATCAGGAATCTGTTGCTAGTCACTCAAGACATTCAATAATGCGTTTATAATAGCAATGCATGAAAAAAGGAACTCAATATAAAAAAGCAAAAAAAACTGTAGAAATGAGGAATTACAGTTTAAAGGCTATGAAATTTTAAGGTGTTCAGTTGATGAAGTCTTTATCTTGTCACCGAGCTTCATTTGATGTTTCTATAATCACCATGCAGTTTTTACACTCTGCAATTATCTTTAATTGTAAGGGTACACAGCCCCTTATTAAGTTAAAAGGAAGATAGTAGCTGTGAATATTAAAGAATCTGTGAACTCCAATAGCCTGTTTTGATTTCTGAATGATTTTGACACTTTCTTCAATAGTGATTGCCTCATTTGATTGCCTGCATTCTGTGGGTTTTTAAAAGATAAAATGCTAACCACATCCTCTCAGGAAATTTCTCCATTGTAACAGGGGTTAGCAGAGAATCCTTCAGAACAAGATCTGCTTCTGTATGTCCAGCTAGAGAGCAAAGTAACCAGGCACCATGAGGGCTAGTTATTTTAGCTGAAAGAAAAAGAAGTTGTATTATCTTAGTTTCTAACAATGGTTAGATGTTTAGCCAAAGACATTCAATTATCTGATAGAAGTGTTCACTTAAATCTGAAAGAATAACTAAGTTAGTAGGGTAGGGGTAACTGATTTCTTTGCATACCTCTGTATTTGTTGGATAGACACTTTTCCTCCTGAAAGTGTGTGCGCGCACACACACACATCCCATATATAATTCCACACATTAAAATTAATCACTGTTTAGTGTTGCTATAAACTTTGTGGTTCCTTTATCCTATATTATATTCTCCCTCATATACTTATAAACTTTTAAAATGTTTGAGAGGTTGAAAGCTCTTTGAGATCAAGTATGAATATTTTTTATCTGTTATCCTTCACAGTATATACACATTTGAACAGTGTATACACAAAGAAAACTGTCTTAAAAATTGGAATATTCAATAGATACGAGTAACAAAAGATGAATACCAGTCATGTTGAGCACCAATTGTAATTGCAGAAGTCCAACCTGAGTTGAGCATTACAAATTTAATGGTTTTCTTTATTCCTTTCTTAAAAAGTACATACATTTTTTGGCACTATCTGTACATACCGAACACACACAAACCTGTATAATAACATATGTAGCACACATGTATAGAACATGAATGTAATAGATACATTCAAGCAAGCATCCCTCAGAGGTACTGGACTTTCAGTTCCAGGTCACCACAATAAAGCAAATAACGCAATTAAGCAAATCCTGTTTATTTTTTTTGTTTCCCAATTTATATTAAAGCTTATGCTTACAATACACAGTCTGTTAAGTGTGCAATAACATAATCTCCAAAAAAAGTACCTATCTTAATTTAAAAAACTTCAGTGAAAAAAATTCTAATGATTATCTCAGTGTTCAGAAAGTCTTAATTTTTTTTGCTTATGGAAGGTCTTGCCTCTCTGTTGACTGATGACAGTGGTGGTTGGGGTAGCTCTGGTAATTTCTTAAAATAAGACAACAATTAAATTTTCTACATTGATTAGGTCTTCCTTCTATAAAATATTTGTCTGTAGCATGAAATGCTTTATTTTTTTTAGGTTTAATCATTATTATTATTTTTTGCAGTTTTTGGCTGGGGCTGTGTTTGAACCCACCACCTCCAGTATATGGGGCTGGTGCCGTACTCCTTGAGCCACAGGCGCTGCCCGTGCAATGCTTTTTGATATTTTTGCCACAGTAGAACTTCTTTTTTTTTTTTTTAATAATTTTATTGAATCATAATTATGTACATTGGTGCAATCACAGGGCACGATTCATATACATTCAGAAATATTTTGATCATACTGTTACAGATATCCTTCATGGCATTTCCTTGATCACT
>CAUYON010068610.1:0-20236 GCA_963573935.1 Arctocebus calabarensis
AGGAAATAGCAAGAAAAATCCTAATATGGTTTTCTTTTAGCATCACTGAATAAGTGCTTCTGACCTGATGCTGTTCTACCTTTGCCTATTACTGATTATACTAATCAGATTTATGTTTTCCAGAAATGTCATCAAGCCACATGCAATAAAGATGGTTCTAGTCCATGAACACCTGTATCACTCTCCCTCCGAAGAAACCCTAACTGCCCCCTTCTATCATTGCCCAATTCAGCAGGAAGCTTCTTATCGAGTCTTCGCCCTTTTTCCCTAACAGCAGGTAGAGTTTCTACTCTGACAGGGAGAATTGGTACAGGACATTTGGCACCCTAGCCAGCTCAGCAGAGCTGGTGGACCTGCTGCCTCCTCCTTGGTGGTGTCGGTGTTGCGGCAGTCTGCTGAAGAACCAGCGGGCTGGATGACAGGCAAGGAGGGGGACCTCCAACCCCCACCAGAGGCTCCAAAAGCCAAAAAGGCTGGACAACTGCCAAGGACACACCTGTGCCCTGGTGTCTCCTTCATTTTACACTTAGGACTAAATGTGGAACCCCCATTTCCTATGCCTAGGTCAATTTCATGTGAATTTCCTAGGCCTCAATTCATTCACTTTGCCCCCGCAGAAGGGACTGTGTTCGTTCATTGATACATTCATTTACCTTGCCCCCAGTGGAAGGGACTGTGTTCATTCATTTCCTGGCCAAGGAACCCATACACCTACATATACCCAGAGACTAAAAGCCTAAAGGGTGAGACGGGGAAAGACTGGGAGAGAAATAGAGAGAACTTTTCTCTCCCCACTTGAGTTCTTTCTCTCTACCAGGAGGTTTAGTGTTTTCTGAATACTTTTCTGTAAATAAATTCTGTCTTACCCCTGGGGGGGGGGAAGAAAAGAAAATGCCATCAAAGCTATGTTAAACAGTTTGATGAAAACATTTCAGATTGTATATGAAACCAGCACATTGTACCCCTTGATTGCACTAATGTACACAGCTGTGATTTAATTTAAAAAATAAAGACTTCTTAATATGTTGATTTCTAGCCTTAACATTGGTTGACTTTAATTATTATGTATATTTTCCTGTCCACTTCCATGTTCATTAAGATTAAAAATTCAAAACTATGTCCTTGACCTTCATCTAAATGAAATGTAGGTGGTATAAGCAATTGGCCCAATATAAACATCATATTAATTCTTGAACCATATTTTCAGTATTGAATAGTATGGAAAAAAACTTTTCAATAAGATTTTAGATAGAATAATGTATTTCTATGTTATCCTTGGTGGTCTCTGATTTGTGAGTAAAGCCCAAAACTGACAGAAAAAGTTGCTAAGTACCCACATTCTAAATTTTCAGAATTTATTGAATTACTAGCTTCCCGTAGAATTTCGTTGACACATCCTATCTTCTAAATCAGCATCCAATAGAAATAGAATGCAAATGTAGGGACAGAAAATATCTATTTTCCTACCCATCCTAGGTTCATGGCCAAGGACCTCTCTAACAAAAGACATATTAGCAAGAGCAATAAGTTTAATGTGCTATGGACACCTTCTTTAGAAATAAAGATCCAAAGAAATGGTTAAAGCTATGCATTTTTATGCTAGATTTAATGAAGAGTTGACAGTCATGGAGAAATATGACTGGACAACGAGCATGATCTAATGGTCTTTGAGGCAACTTAGCTGGGTTTGTTTGTTCAGACTCTTCTCTGCACCATTCATCTTCAGAAATAAAGATGTCCCTTTGCTTTGGATATGGGGAAGGCACCTCTTACATGAGTATTTTAAGACCTGCTTCACAAGCAGGCCTAAAAATCTTCCCCAGATATTCATCACCTACTTCAGTGAGAAAGGGGTAGCAAGGGGTGAGTGACCTTCATGTTTCTGCTGTTTTCTCAGATGCCAGGTGCTATATTGTGGGGTAACATTTCATGAACCCCATCACAAGCCACAGATACAGCTTAAAGGTGTTTGCTTGTCACATCAATAAAAAGAAACAAGTAGAATTAATTTTGACAACATAGTATCTAAACTAATATATTCAAAATATTTTTAATACATAACAAATGAAAAATAGCAATTTATATTCTTTTTTTTATCCTAAACCTTTGAAATTGGATGTATGTTTTACACTTAACATTGTTTATCATTTACCATCAGTCAGCTTTCAAATACTCAATACATATAGGTAGTGGCTACCAAAATAGATACTGTAGACTTAGGAAAAGGAGTGGTCTCTTTTTGGTGGATTAGTTCTCATATAGGAAGGCTCATAGAGGGCCATGCAAAGTAGCTCTAACTCTTTCCAACTTTTAGGGGACCCATCTATCTCTGGCAGCACATGAAAAGAATACATTTTTTCTTTTAGCCATCATGGAAATTTCTAGACTACATGCAAATCCCCTCTACTATCCAAGCTGAAATTAATAGAAGTGGAATAGGAAAGACTAATAGATGATGAATGGGCCAGGTCACTCTCCCTTGAAATCTTGGCTCCCAGGAAGGAAGCGCCGGGCTTCTAGGCACTGGAAGGAAGATCCTATGTGGGTCACTAGAATAGAATAAAGAAACTCCCATATTAGAAGAATGTGTCATGATGATTCCCATAGCTAGAAGTCAGCCAGAAAAATTGGCTAAACCTTCCAAGGAAGTGTGGAGATATAAAAGCTATTCTGTGACCCTTGTTGATGGGGCAAGATGAAGCTAAACTTGCCATCAGGAATCCCAACCCCTGGATCACTAGTCCCCAGCCTGTTAGAAATTGGGCTGCACAGCAGGAGGTGAGCGGTAGTGGGGGGTGGGGGGAACATTGAGTCCTATCCAGATTTAAAGCCTCTTCCCATGGCTCCCATTACCACCTGAGTTCCATCCCCGTCAGAGCAGCAGCAGCATAAGATTCTCACAGAGTACAACTCTGCTGTAAACGCACATAAGAGGGATCTAGGTTGTGGTCTCCTTATGAGAGTTTAATGCCTGATGATTTGGGGTGGCGTTGAGGTGGTGATGCCAGTGCTGGGGAGCAGCTGCAAATGTAGATTATCATTAGCAGAGATTTGACTATACAGAGACCAAAATAAATCAATTGCTTCCAGATTCATATCAAAATCCTACCAGTGAGTGACAAGTGTCAATTAAGCTGCATCTAGTGGCAGCTTTTAAGTCAGAATCTGGCACTATTTAATTCCACGTATGGCCCACCCATTATTTTATTTACCACTTCCATCTGCGCCTCTTTTCAAACTTTACTTGTCTCAACCAGAGTTTTGGTAGGCCTACAAGGTAACCCTATCAAAAATGAGTGTAGGACAAAAGCTGCCAAAGAGCTTCTTCAAAAAGGGAGAAAGAGCCAATGATGAGACAGCAGGAGATTGCCAACAAAATGAAATGAACTATGGGTTCATTGCAACAGGTGCTTCCCATTTTCCAAGCTGGTGACCAGTTATGCCCTTAAGCCATGAAAGCTTCAAAACTGCTTCACCACCTGGAGACCAAGCACCCTGCATTAAAACACATGCCTTTAGAAGCTCCTTCCTGTGTAAGGGCCCTTACTGTGTAAGTCTTCTCTTACAAAAAGACATGAGATGGCTTTCTAAAAGTAGATCACTGCCTAGGGTTGTTGACTTATGAGAGCTGCTCCAGAGATTTCTTTTAGTAAACAGTCCACACTGGAAGCACATTTCAGTGACACAGAGGGGGCTACAAAACTTGCTTACATGTGTTGATATAGTCAATCAACTTCCTTGACAAACCCAATCTATCACTTCAAGGAAGAAAGGCAACTGTGTTCAAGTTGGCAGATAAGGTGGCTGCATTCAAAGCTAAACTGAAATTATGGGGGCAATGTGTGAACATTGGGATTTTTACATAACAAATATTGGGAGAGAATCTGAAAGAGACTAAGCCAGGGCCTTCTTCCCAGCTTGTGCATGATCACCTATCAAGTATGGGCATTACTTCCCAACTACAAAAGATCCCCAAGCTGGGAAGGAATCCACCACAACCCATTTGTGAATAAGCCAGGTGAATCAAGTTCATTTGTGCTAGAAAAGAGGATCAACTGCTTGAGATGGTAAATGATGGTGGCCTTGAAAGCATGTTTGAGACAACTTCAAGTCTCTGTAAGTTCTGGATTAAAGTCAAGGCAGAATATCCTGATATTGCCACAAAGGCACTGAAAAGCCTGATTCCATTTTCAACATCCAAACTTTATGAAGTTGGGTTTTCTGCCATGACAGAAACCAAATCAAAATTACAGAGTAAACTGGACATAAGCAAAACACTTCGGGTGTCACTGTCTCCGATCATCCCTAGATGGGACCATCCAGTTACAGGAAAATAAGTTCAGGGCTCCTAATGTTTCCCTGTATTATAGTGAGTTATATAAGTATTGCTCTATGTATTACAATTAATAATAATAATAGAAATAAAGTGCACAATAAATGTAGCATACTGACATCATTCCTAAAACATCCCTTTCCAATGCCCAGCTGTGGAAAACTATCTTCAAGAAATTGGTCCCTGGTGTCAAAAGGTTGAGGACTGTTGCCATAGATAAAATTAACAGACAAAGAGATACCAAAAATTTCTTCTAGGCAAGTAAGAGGGTATCTGCCTTTCCTCTCTCTTTCCACCCATGCTAGAGGAGCCAGTAGGAAGGAAGGGAACAGAGGAGTGTATATAAAGCTGACCACAAAGTGATCCTCACCTTCCCCTGCAAGTCATCCTCTCACACTGGGAGGATGAAGAAATTCTGAATCAGATTGAGTCTTAAAGAAATAAGACTGTAGAAAATACTAAAAGTACCTCAAATTTCAGAAGCTTGCCCATGTCATTAAAAGAAGTGGCACTCCTAGAGTGAGGATGGTTTGGTAGATGAAAATGGAGAGCATAGTTGGAGAAGAAATAAAGCCATTCTGTGTTAGATTTCAATGAGTTGCAATTTCTCATCAACTAGCAGAATATATGCCCTTTCCAACACAATATTATGAATGAAATGTTTAAAATATAACTTTTGTATAAAAATCAGAATTGGAAGAAGTGTATTGGGAAGGATCTCTAATTAGAGATGCAAAGACAGATTGGGTATCACCTCCAAAAAACTTTTTCTTGAAGACAGAGTGGCCAAAGTTTTTGATCAGGAAAGTGACAAGATTGGATCACTTAGAAAGATAAAAATCTGGGTTATCATAGAATTTAAATTAGAGTAGAAGGAATGTGGAAGCAGAACAATCAATTATCAAGTAGTTATGACAAGCAAGAGGGGATGAGTAAATGTAAAAATTAGTGAAAGGGAAGAGACAGAATTAAGAAATACTTAAGAAACATTTCTGATAGGAAGTTTTCAAGACATGCTGATTGATTGACTATGGTGGTGCTGTCATGAGAGAGCAAGGAGATGAAAAGAACTTTCTGGCCTCCAGGTTAAATGGAGGTGGTGGGGTGATAAATGCCTGAAGCAAAAGTGAAGAGCAATGACAGGGCTGCATAGGAGCTTGTAAAGTTTGACATGCTTGACAAACATTCTCAAGGGCCCTTGTCCATAAACTAAGCACTGGAACTAACTGGAGAGAGAAGTCAGCAATAAAAATTCTATAGTCAATAGCATACAGTGAGAGTCGAAGCCACATAATAGATGAGTCCTTCCCAGAAGAAACTACAAAACAGTAGTCCCAGCCTGGAAAGCAGCTCCACTGAGGCCTAAGATGGGGAGAACATAAAGAAGAGGGTGGTCAATGGTCCTGAAGGGTGGGAAGATACAGGGCAAAGGGCAGGAGGCAAGTCTTTAGGTTTGATAAATAGGAAGTTACTTGTAGCATAGTGAAATAGTTTCAAGGATATTAAAACAATCGAACAATAATGGAAAATGATCAGGAGGTGACAGGAAGTGGAGATATTAGTAAACAAATACCTGAAAGGGCTGTAATGGTCCTGAGCTAGATTTCAGGGAGAATTTATGAAGCTTTTTAGGCAATTGATCAGGAACTGAATAGAAGCTGTGAGCTCAAGAATAAAGATTGTATGCAAGCTAAACTAGCTAGATATAATCTTGCTTAGGAGATAGATTGTACAACCTTTTGCTACCCTTTATAAAGCAGTGGTACCTTCATCACATAGTCTGGCAAACTTTATCATTATAATCATGCTACATTAAAAAAAAAAGGAGAAGGTCAGATTGTTTTATGATCTGCAATTTTCAGATATCTTGAAAATAATCTATTGTAGAATCACTAAATAGATGGAAAGGGTGCTTTATATTAAGTGTATTTCAATAAATTAAATAATTTCCCTTTTATTCTCCCCAGATAGTTATTACATTCTTATTATCTATCATGCTTTATAACCAAAGTAAAAAAAGTCAAAATTTAAATAAATCAAAGCCATTTTTCTCTTTTGTTAGAATAATTTGAGAAAAAGAGGTGAATCGTAGATGGCTTAACCTTTTGTGGTTTGCTTGATATTAATACATCCCATCTTGAATCTTCACTTCAAAGGAACATAGATTTTAACTTTAATTTCTAAAAGGAGATATTTTGACCAATATTTGTTTTAAAATATTAGATATTTTAATAGGTTTATATTCTTTATAATTACTACATGGGAGCATACTTTTCAGAAGAGTAATGTGGATATAAGTAGAAATCTAAATTATATGTTTTAATATTTTTTAACTTCTATAAAGCTAAAAAAAAAGATGGTTTTATCTAGTCAGAATACACCTAAATTTATATTAACCATGAACATCCTGCTAAAATACTCCCAAGGCAGAAGAGAAATGAGAAGGATCAATTTAAAGAAAAAAAAAATCTATCACAAATTTGAACCCATTAAAAATGCTTTTGCTTCTTATACCATTAAATATTATATTTTCATAGTCACCCATCTTAATGTTTCTTTGTAAAGAGATTTTTATAATGTGGAACTACTCAAAGTGGAAAAAAGAAAATTAGAGCAAAGTCCAGTTCACCAATATATGTAATACTTAAAGCTAAAAGATAACAGTGCACAAAAATGGGTAATTGCCATCTGTCTCATAAAAACACAGAAGCCTACGCAACGCCAACCAATATGTTCTGTCAAAAAAGCGACTTAAAATATGTTCTGCTAACACTAAAATGGCAATAAGCAATTGAAGGGAAACGTATACTTGACCAAATTGTCGCCCACAGCTCATAAACACCTCTGTCTGTGCCCTTGGAGTTTATCAGGGCTCTGGGAGACATTTATTGACTTTTACTTGATTTCCTATTGCCAAAACACACCAAGGTTAACACAGTTACTCAACACCTTTGATGCAGCCAGGAAAATGTTTGACTGAAAATGTGTGCAATTTAGCAGAGCAAGCAGTAACTGCCTACAGGAAGTTCTACAACCACAATCATTTCAAAATGTCACAGTTAAGGCAGTGCCATGACAGCTCCACTGTGAGCACACCTCAAGACTGTCTGTTAAGAAGAGGTAGGTCAGATTTCAAGTACAGATTTATTTTCAGTCCTGACTTATCCCTGGAACTTGGATCAAATATTTTGTTTAGAAGGTCTTGGGATAAAATGAGTTGGAAAAATAACACTTTTCTTTAGATGAAAATCTAAATACCTTGGAAATTTTTCTAATGCTTTAGAATAATTTATACAACATTCTCTGTCTGACCTAAAAGGAATATGCAATTACCTCAATGCAGAACAGGAATCAGAATATATAGCAGAAGCCCTGCTAACACAGAGGATTTACTTACTACAGTGAGTCTCTGCCAAACTTCAGCAAGTAACTCAATAATTACAACATAAATATACCACTTTTCCCATCACTAAAAAGAAAATACAAAAAAGTACTGTAAGTTACTAACTTTAGGGAGAACCTAGGTCAGAAATCAAAAACAACCAAAAGAAGGTTGGAAGCTAAGAATTTGAAACCATTGTCACCCATTGCATTAATAAATGAATTTGGGTAAATACATCTAAATCACACTTCCAGGCAACACTCATTACTCAAGATGATGTCATGGTGCAGTATTTTCACAACACTGTTAAATGTGCTATTTTTGTTGCTATAGGCAAACTAATAATGAACAATTTAGCTTGCCAGTAATTTAATAAAGTTGATTTAAATATTGAATGACCCTATGCCAGCCACCAAGAGGTAGTTTTCCCTTATTCATGCTTCCTTGTTCCCATTTCACACTATAAGCAGCATCACTTACTCCTCGAATCACTTTTATTTTGTTTGCTTGGCTGCATTTTGCTGAAAAATTGTGAAGTTTTTTTTTTTCCACATTATAAATTCTTTGGGATAATGCAATAAAACCAGTAAAATTGACATGCATTGTAATCACATCTTTTTTTCCCCCTCACACCCTATTAAAGCCTGACTTTGCAAAGAAGACCAATTTCTAAAATAAATATTATCTCTGTATAATGCATAACCTAATCCACTACATGCTAATTCCAACAAATATTGATAAAGATCCCTTTACCAGTTTTAGATGAAAGATGCTTCTGCTAAGCCATTTTCTCTATTTGCTGATACGCTAAATGTGAAAAACACTTAGGTTCGCTCTTAATAGAATATTTGAAAACTCTTAGGTCATGCACTAGCATGCCTCCTTCATAAATTGGGTCAGTTTTAAATCAAGCAAAAAACCATATTCTGTTATAATATCAAATAAAGTTATATATGGAAATTTAAGTATTTATTTTCAGACTTTAGTGTAATGCATTGGGCACAAACATTAAAGAAAGACCTCATTTTAATTGACTTTTAACTGACTTCCTATTAATTAAAATGCAATATGAAATCAAAACCTTCTAAAACCATGGTATTTTTCTTGCCTTCTTTGTCCAAGTGCTAATGCTTAACCCTTTTACATTTGTAGAAAGGTGATTCCCTCTATAATTATTTGAGGGGTACTAAATTGAGTATTGTAAAAATAAAAATAAATAAAATATAAGAGTAGTATAGTTTCAAACTAAACCAAAATAGTATGTGATATATAATATACTAAAACAAATATTTATTTTAAAAAGTCTCTTCTCAGCTAAATTTCAAAAAATAAGCAGTATTCTTTTTGCACAAAAATACATTCTGAACTCCTATCTATGAACTGTTTAATTTTTCCATGGCTTGTTTCTGCGTAAGTAAATTCCAGGGTGGAGTCATAGAACAAAGTAGGATTAAGATCAAGAAGTTTACATGCTCAATACCTAAAAAGAGAAATATGTATAAAATAAAATCAATATACATTAAAAATCCTTTGACAAAAATTAGTCTTTTAGTTACTAAACAGGCCCATTTTATAAGTATGGGGGGAAAAAAAGCCAAAACAGAACAGCTAGATGTGTCTTGAAGCAGGTTATATGGTCTGGCTTTTAACCCTCTTTCCCCAAAGCTATTGACAAAGAAAGAAGGCATAGCTCAGTAATGGTCTAAGAATTTGTATTGACATTTTCCAATCTGGAAATAGCAGACTAAGGCAATGATTAAGCAGCCCTAGGAAAGTTAGAGAAAATTCTCAAAATTAAAAGTCCCTAAATATCCAGGCAAGACGACCTCATGAACGTAAATCAGTAGGAAAGACCACCAAGAATCACCAAGAATTATTGTCTTCCAGGGTGCTATACTAAAACAAAGAAGCTGTCAGAGCTGTAGGCATCTCCTGAGCATAGGACATTTAATGAGATCTCAGGGGAGAATAGAATAGATCCATCTAGATCTAATCTAAGCATGAGCTAAACTATTCCTTCATAAACTGAGCTTTTGGAAGAGTATGTTGAAAGCATTCATTTTGAAAGACAAAAATTAATTGCTTCAAAATAAAATAGAAAGATGAGTAGGTTAATTTTGTAGCAGTAATGCTGAGTAACCCCATGATCTGAGCAATTACAAAAACATTTATTTTTGTCACTCATGGGTCTGTGAACTGACTTTGACTGATCCAGGCTGAAGTAGGATAATCCTGGATTGATTCAAGGATGGGAACTGGATTTAGTTTTTTCTCTACATACCCTTTTTCTGGGACTAGCAGCTACCAAGAGCATGCCCCTCTCATTGGAGAAGGTTGAAGTCCAGGAGGAAAAGCCATCATGCAAGCTTAAGACACTGGTTAATGACATCTCTGCTCACATTCCATGGACCATGAAAAGTGAAGTCCAAAATCAATATCACATAGTAAAATCCAAATTCAATAACATAGGAAATTATACTCCTCTGGGGGAGTCAGGAAGAGGGTGAATATTTTCTGAAATGTAACAAGAACATCAAGTATCGAAGACAATTAGTTAATACTATATCAAAACAACAAGACCTAAATGGAGCTACCTAAATTCATCAAGAGCAAGATGGAAAAAATTGGTGTAAAAACTGTAAAAATATACTCTAAACCCCCCCCCCCCCGCCCAAAACACTGGCTAACTTCCTGCTAATGTTTTGCATTATAAAAGATCTTAATAAAGAAATTAAATTACGTTTTTAAAGGTAGGAAATACAGCTCAAAGATAATATAACAACAAAATATAAAGCAAGGGGGTATGTTAGAAGTAAGAAAATAAAGTAGGAACTAAAACATACAACTTGTGGACTAATAAACAAACTAAATAGCAGGAATTAGCACAGATATGGCTAAAATAAATAAAATTAATGTTATATACAAGGCCTGAGGTTATCAAAACAAACAAAGAGAAGCAGAAAGATTAAAACAACTAG
Source organism: Arctocebus calabarensis (assembly GCA_963573935.1). Lineage (NCBI taxonomy): Eukaryota > Metazoa > Chordata > Mammalia > Primates > Lorisidae > Arctocebus > Arctocebus calabarensis. The sequence goes on from CAUYON010068610.1 coordinate 10,694, forward strand.
AGCTACAATGATGGATAGGAGGGATGGGAAAGGAATAGACAGTATAAATTTGATTTATATTCCTTAAACAGAGATTCCAAACAAACAAAAAGAATAGAACCACTTTCATGGGTATAATATAGGAAAGTAACACTCAAGCACAGAAAGAATTGAATATGTAGATAGAAAGAAATGTGTTTTATTTGGAAAATTTGATTTAGAATGACTGAGATAGAAGTAAATCATCATTAAGTTATAGAAAAGAATAAAGAAAAAATTCTTCTGCCATTTAATTTTGTTTTTTAAACACTCATCTGTAAGAAGGGGGTAAATGAAGTCAGCCAAAACTGCTCTGTAATATTCAAAGCCAGTAAAAATTGATAAACTATTTATGCAGTTCCAAGGGAAAGAAAATATTATTAAAGAAAAGTATGTTGTTAAGTAAAAAAGTATGGAAGTCCACTGTTTTTAACTGAGCTCCCACGTTCAGCTCCAAATCAGATCACAGAATGGAATTACTTATGCTAGGTGCCACAAAAATCAAACTGAGCTTCAAAACAAGTGGAGAGAACAGAAGAATCATAACAACCAATTCACAGGGGCCCAACCAACCTGAGCCAGTATCATAAAAATTTCCTGTCTATTTTAACCTTGTAAGAAGAAGAAACTTGTGGATGATAAGCAATCACATTTTGCACTGCTGTTTCTTTGTCCTTGCTTAAGGTACCTCACAAAACCCAACTGTTCTGCTATGCCAAATATTTTGCAGATGAATGCTGCCTGATTCATGAACAACTAATAAAAGTAAACTTAATATTTAAGCCCAATTTGCTAAAATTTTGTGATTGACAGTATTTGTCATTTAGTTACAAAACTCAAGGCGTTTGTTCTTGTCAATTACGAACTTAAAAACTACCACATATAACATTTGTGAGCCCCCTGGACCAAGATACTCAACAATGAGCTGCAGAGGACCAAACTTGACTCAAACAAAGAGGTCAGGAATGGAGAAGCCGTGAGAAAGGGAAGGGTGGAGAATAGTGTATCCATTTACAGGTAGAACTAAGACCAAAAACCAGGGGAATTATAGCACAGAAAAGAGCATGAATACTATGAATCTTTTTCAAAATAAAAGATATAGGGAAACAAGAAAGAAGTGAACAATGCTAATTGCCTCCAAATTATAGTTTTACTCTCTAAAATTGGAATGTTTGATTAGAATGAAAGATAGTAACTCTAAACTCTTAACTCTTTTCATAATTTTTCCGGGTTTAGGAGTAATTTTTAATCAGTAATAGTCTTTGTGGCAATTTTTTTGTTTGAGATTTAACTTTCTTTCCACTTCTTCTTTCAATATTCTTCAGCTGAAGAATATATAATATTTAATATATATCAGCTTTAATAGCATAAATGTCACAGTGCCATTATTACAAAATTATTTTCCTGTACACACAACTCACTTGTTCCAGAATTACTTCTACATTCTATTTTATATCACCTCTGTCCTCAGACTAGCTTCACTCCTCATCACAAGATGGCAAGAGGCAGCAACTGGGGCTTACATGAGATTTCTGGATATGACCGTACTTATTGTACATTGTATAACTGTTGGGGGCACCACTCGCAATGTAGTTGATTTATGCAGGTTACATGATGGTGGCCCTAGACTAAGTATTTCTTCACTCACATCCAAAGATAGGGAAATCATATTTGTTTCTCATACCGTAGAACACACGTGCTAAAGTTCATATTAACTAATCCATCCTTGAGTGAAGCCTTTTAGCCAAGAGAACATCTTGCACTCTTTAGTTTAATATTGAGTTACATGCCCACCACTGAAATAACTTCTCTGACAAGAGGCATGGGATTAGATCAGAGTTAAGTTAATTTTACCCAAATTGCATAACTACTACACACTAGAGATAGACAGCAAGGTACATTGTCAAAAAGGCATAAAGTAAATGTTTGGAAGACAATCAGAATTTGACTGTAGAAGACTGTCCAGACAGGTTTAACACCTAAGAAATGAAATGTGTTATTTTATTTTTCTTGGTTGAAGTTATATTTTGTGACCAAATATCTGTAAATATAAAGTACTAGGTTTTGACAGTATAATGTTATTTTCTGAGATTTATAAGTGCCTATTAAAAACAAATAAATGTTCATAAACAACCTAAGAATCATCTAATATAATAACCTGTCACTAGAGACATCATGAACACAGTAGCTCTAAAAGTATTGATTCTTTGTAAACAATGTTCCAAGAGGGCTGATTTTTTTAAGGTTGAGTTTTAAAGTATAGTTCAGAGGAATGGTCTTACCTATAATGCAACTGTTTTTATGAACAAGAGATAATTTCTAACATAAGTATAGGAATGGAAAAATCCATGAATAAACTCTAGCTGACAAATGATAGTCCATTGATATGCAGGTCAACTGTAAAATAAATAGAAATAAAAATATTAGATCAAAAAATAAGAGTGATCAGCATGACAGCTTTTCAAGAAATAGGACATATGCCCTCAACAGAATGCAAGGGAAAGCTTCTAAATGGCAGTGATAAATGTTGGAAATGTGGCAGAGCAAATGGCCAGGTACACCCTTTAGAAACAGGAGTTTTTCAGAGATGGAAAAAGACATATTGATGACTTTATTGTTCTTCCACTACAAACAAAGTGATTGAAACTACACCATCTGTTGTCACAAGTCTTTGAGGAAGAAAGTGGATAGATTAGATATGAAAAAACCTCAAATTGTTATAAGACCTATAACTCTTTAGTTTAAAATAGGATAGTCATGTTGAAAAAAACAAAGAACACTTTAAAACTAAATTTAAAATCATTGCTATTTGTTAAGAATCTGTTATATGTTAGGAATGTTTTTTCATAAGCTGTATGAGGATTTGATAAATGACTCATCTTCCAAGACCACAAAGTCTTTACCTGTCTAAACTTAAAAATGGACACAGCCCCCAAATTAGGGATTCTGGAAAAAAGATTTAGTATTATGAGTGGTAAGCTGAACATACTTCACCATGGATGGTTAGCATTTCTGAGAACTGGTTCTGTCCTCTTGTTGTAATTATGAGTGACATTATCATTCATAGTAAAGTTACTATCACTTACTAAGGCTTATCAACTTCCAAAAGGGAAGCTTCAATAGCTTCCATCCTCATCACTATTGTAGGTTTTGCCTTGTTCCTGAATGGATACTAGTCCATGTAATTATTTCCTTCTGTTTTGGAATTTAAGGAAATGAGTAAGCCTTGTTTGGTATAATGCTCTATATTTATTTAATTTCTAACCCTCCATTTGTTGTCCTTTTGTCATTTGCAAGAAAAGAGAAATGTCAAAAAATGATTTAAAGGAAGGATTAAATTACCTGTTTCATAGTTCTGATTGTGGACCTAGATTTATAAGCTTTCAGAGCATCTTCTTCTAGATGTTAAAAGGGGTCATGTAAAAACAGTTTTCAGTTTACATAGATTGAAAGCTAAGCAGCCTCTTAGAAGTTGGTTAACACTTATAATGCATTTTTCCATAGAAACAGTATAATAAGAATATGATTTGATATGCACTATAAAAGCAAAGGATGGCAACTTGTACATAAAAGGTGTTTTGCTTTTTTAAAATACTTCAATTTTTTAATTTTAATTATTATGGATATATAATAATCATATATATTTATAGGGTACATGTGATGCTTTGATACAGGGATACAGTATGTATTAATCAAATAAGAGTAATTGGGGTATCCATCACTTCATTTGATTTTCTGTAAAATCTACATTAGTTTTCTTCCACCTCCCTCTTTTCAGGATAGCTGCTGCCAACTCTCTCTTCTCACTAAAGGAACATCAGTTTTATTCTGCCATAAATTTTTGTTACATGAAAACTTTGTACCTAAAACAGTGTCTGGCACATAATAGGTAGGACCTCAATAAATATTTGCTAAATAAAGAAGCACTACCAAAAGTAGATCAAATCAGTTTCATTGAACTACAGCTCCAATTACCTTGCTTTGCCTTTCATTTAGATTGTTAAACAAATAGGCAATTGACGTATACCATGGACTAGATACTCATTCTTAAAAAGGAATTATACAGTCTAATGAGAGAAGGGACAAAAATAATGTTGCTTATCTCTTAGTAGAAAGTAAAATAATTAATAGAGGGAAAATATTGAATCGACTGAGCAACTTTTGAGGATGAGCTTTTTAGGTTCAAAATCATTCATAGCAAGTTATAGGTGTAAGTAGATTTACTCCCCACTTTATGAACATTGATATCCATACTGAAAAACTATGTTTTCTTTAACCAAGGACTAAACTTCAAATGTCTAGTATTTCAGCAATTCTGGTGATGAGAGAAGAGTCATTGTATGGTTTACTATACAGATATAGTTTGTCTTTTACAGGGAAGTGGTTTTAAAATTCAAAGGAACTAATGTCCCTGCTGCCTTTAATGCCATAACTCAAAGTGCATGTGTGCTGTCCTTACCAACTGTAGTCATATGGTTTGTGAGACGTGGCAGGACATAGATGGTACACTCAAAACAGTGGCTAAATAAACTTTAATAAAGAATCTATTATGAAGACATGGGGAACATTAAGGAAAATTCATAGGGATAGCTAAAATTCCTGCCCAAGCAATAGACAACTACCATGTCTGGGCTGGGAGAGATAAAGGGAGGGAGCAGTTAACAGAAACTATTGAAACTTGCAGCTCTGGGGGACAGAGATGACCTCATGAGAAACCAGAGCGGAATAAATACCTTGAACTTTCTTTCCTCCAGCCTTCTGACCATATTTTTAGTACTGCAGTTTATAAAGGTCAGCCTCCCAGGATGCAAAGCAAGATGGAAGTAGATAAAGAGAAACCTAAGGGGCAAATCATGAATATCCAGGACTCGTGAGCAGGATTAAAGAAGTTCCCCAGGCTTTGAGGTTGGCAGACAACTCAACAGCCAGAGAGTGTGAAACCATAACTAAAGATTTCTAGCAAACCTGTATCCTTTGGGCTGACTCAAAGAGTCAATCAAGCAAATGCAGCAAAGCAGAGGGAGCCCATGTAGCAAATGGGACCTGAAACTGATAGTTTAATTTAGTTACAGTGAAGAAAGCAACAAGGAATAAAGCAAATCTCATCCATGCTCCATTCCAGACACACGTAGTAATAATGCTCCAAAACACTGGACACAGGGGTAGGGATGAGGCTGATGGAGAACCAGTCTGCTTAAAGGGAGAAGCTACCTAATTTAACAGTCCTAGCAAAATTATGTGAAAAGGGTGTATCAGAAAGTAGACTCCCAAAGCTCACCTGAGGCTCAGTAGATACTGGCAGTACCACATGTGAATGGAAACTGCTGAAATACAACCTGCCTTAACCAAAATAGTTCCAGCTCCCATTCAGAATGGATCTTACAGGAGGAAGGTGTCAGTGATCAGGGTTAGAAAGAGAGGCGGGCAGTGAAGCAATCCTGACAGTATGCTTTTATGACATTGTATTTTTTATTTTTTTAATTACTTAAGAAATACATGAATTGCTTACAATAAAAAGCAACTATAGAACTATTTAGAGTAAAAAGTTAAATCTTACTTTAAAATCACTGTAACTTTAACATAATATGTGCATAATAAATGCATGTGTGTATAACTTTAATACTTTTTATATAAAGAATTCTTAATTTTTATGTAGTCAACACTGTCACTATGTTATTATAACAGCTTGCTTTTTTCCATTTACTGAATAACATATTGGAGAAATTTTAGCAGAAGTACAAAACAAAAAACAAAACAAAACAAAACTGTTTAAAATATATACAGAAAATGATAATTTTTTATTCCCACATATACATAAATCTGTTTCTCAACTCACTTCTGCTTCTTTAATCAATGTAGTCAAATTCTTCTGGGTTAGTGTTACTTGACCTTAACTTAATTGCCGTCTCTATTTTTTTTTTGTACTACATCCAGTGTTAGTATCAGATTTATGCAACTCTTACGAAGTGAGTGCATAAGATTTCTAGACATCTCTGTGTTCTGAAGCAGTTACCAAACCATAGAAATTATCTCCCTTTGAATATGACATGCAGAACAATATTTAGTAGGATATTTTAAAATTTACATGGCAAGTTTCTTTTCAGTGTGTTTTTCAAAATCCATTTGGCTAAAGTTTTTTCTGAATAAACTTTAATATCAGGTTATAGAAAATTTCCCACTGAGTTCTCAGTAAAATATTTATTGAATGTGTAGCTTTATTTTTGGAAAATTGAGTTTATCTCTATAAATTTTACCTTCTCAGTAGTCTACCCTTAAATCCAGTCAAGAATATAGAATATCTTTCCCTTAATTTGGGTCCTTTTTATGTTCTTTGACAAGTTTGCTTCTTACAGGCCTTACACACTTCTTTTAAGCTTGCTTCTCAAGCTTTTATAGTTTTTATTACCATTCTAGATTATTTTACCTTCAATGTTTTCTGATTTGTTATTTACCCTAAATAGAAAAGCTATGGATTTTTTAGTTTATCTGAACTATGACTGCCTTTCTTTTATTAGGTCTAATAGATTTTAGTTAATTGTCTTGGATATTATTTGTCTTTAGGCAGTTTTGTGAGTTGGAAATAAGCATGCTTTAGGTCTTTAGTTCATTATTTTTAAATCTTATCAGTGTTTATTTTAACAGCATTGGATTGGACTTGTAGAACAATACTGAGGTAAAGCATTAGTTTGCAGTGCTGTTGTCTGCTTCCATGGGTATGTTTCTAATATTTCATTATTAGGGAATATATTTGTTATGGGTAAATGCATATATACTTTATCATCAGGTTATAAATTGCTTTCTATTTCTAAGTTGCCAAACAATAGGTTTGGTTTCATATGCTGATTATTTATTTTAATAAGAACTTGGTATTAGAAACACAGTAGAACCTCTGTAAGTTGACCACCCATAGTACTGTAATAAACTAGTCAATAAATGGAGGTGGTCAATGTAAGGAACTAAGCCTACTGTACTGATATGTGCATGTCTGGTCTATGAAAATTCAGTCAATATAAGGAGGTGGTCAACTATAGATATTCTACTGTATATGAAAGTTTCTATTTTTAAGAGTCTTTTACTTTTTAATTTTTTAACATTTCTATACTTTTCTAAATAATTTTATTAAATCATAATTATGTACATTGGTGCAATCATGGGGCACAATGTGCTTGCTTCATATGCAAACAGAAATTTTTTGATCATACTGTTAGAGATAGCCTTCATGGTATTTTCTTAATCACTATATGAAGACATCAATATTCTACATTTAATAAGCCTCACCAGTACTCTGCTAAGATGCTCCATAGGTGTGATCCCACCAATTGCCCTGCCCCTTCCTCCCCCTCCCTTCCCCTCCCTTTCCCCCCTCCCTGTATTCTTATGCTACAGTTGGGTTTCAGCCTTCATATGAAAGCTATAAATTAGCTTCATATTAGGGCTGAGTACATTGGATAATTTTTCTTCCATTCTTGAGATACTTTGCTAAGAAGAATATATTCCATCTACATCCACATAAACACAAAAGAGGTAAAGTCTCCATCTTTCTTTAAGGCTGCATAGTATTCCATGGTATACATGTACCACAATTTATTAATCCATTCGTGGGTCGATGGGTATTTCGGTTTCTTCCACGACTTAGCAATTATGAATTGGGCTACAATAAACATTCTGGTACAAATATCTTTATTATGATGTGATTTTTGGTCTTCTGGATATATACCTAATAAAGGAAATATAGGATCGAATGGCAGATCTATTTTTAGATCTCTAAGTATTCTCCAAATATCTTTCCAAAAGGAGTGTATTAGTTTGCATTCCCACCAACAGTGTAGAAGTGTTCCCCTTTCTCCACATCCACGCCAATGTCTCTGGTTTGGGGATTTTGTTATGTGGGCTAATCTTACTGGAGTTAGATGATATCTCAAAGTAGTTTTGATTTGCATTTCTCTGATCATTAAGGATGGTGAGCATTTCTTCATGTATCTGTAGGCCGTGAGCCTGTAGGCTGTGAGCCTGTCTTCTTTAGAGAAGTTTCTCTTCAAGTCCTTTTCCCACCCTGAGATGGGATCACTTGACCTTTTGTTGCCAATACGCTTAAGTTCTCTGTGTATTCTGGTTATTAAACCTTTGTCTGAGGCATAACCTGCAAATATTTTCTACCATTCTGAGGGCGGTCTGCCTGCTACACTACACTTACTGTGTTCTTAGCAGTGCAGAAGCTTTTTAGTTTGATCAAGTCCCAGTAGTGTATTTTTGATACTGCTTCAATTGCCTGGGGAGTCCTCTTCATAAAAGATGCACCCAGGCCAATTCCCTTGAGAGTTTTCCCTGCACTTTCTTCTAATATTTTTATAGTTTCATGTCTTAAATTTAAATCTTTGATCCAGTGAGAGTCTATCGTGGTTAATGGTGAAAGGTATGGGTCCAGTTTCAGTCTTCTACAAGTCGCCAGCCAGTTCACCCAGCACCATTTGTTAAATAGAGAATCTTTTCCCCACTGAATGTTTTTAATTGGCTTGTCAAAAATCAAATAGCGGTAAAGAGCTGGGTTCATCTCTTGGTTCTCTATTCTGTTCCATACATCTATCTCTCTGTTTTTGTGCCAGTACCATGCTGTTTTAATCACTATTGATTTATAGTACAATCTCAGGTCTGGTAGCGTGATTCCTCCTGCTCTGTTTTTATTTCTAACTAATGTCTTGGCTATTCGAGGTTTTTTCTGATTCCATATAAAATGAAGTATTATTTTTTTGAGGTCTTTAAAATACGACAATGGAACTTTAATAGGAATTGCATTAAAATTGTATATTGCTTTGGGCAGTATGGACATTTTAACAATGTTGATTCTTCCCAGCCATGAGCATGGTATATTTTTCCATTTGTTGACATTTTCAGCTGTTCCTTTTCTTAGAGTTTCATAGTTCTCTTTATAAAGATCTTTCACATCCTTTGTAAGATGAACTCCCAAATATTTCATCTTCTTTGGTACTACGGTGAAAGGTATAGAATCCTTTACTGTTTTTTCAGCTTGACTATTATTGGTATATATAAAAACTACAGATTTATGAGTGTTGATTTTGTAGCCTGAGACACTGCTATATTCCTTGATCATTTCTAAAAGTTTCATAGTAGAATCCCTGGTGTTTTCCAGATATGCAATCATGTCATCTGCGAAGAGTGAAAGTTTAATCTCTTCTGATCCTGTGTGGATGCCCTTGATCGCCTTTTCTTCCCTAATTGCAATAGCTAGAACTTCCATTACAATGTTGAAGAGCAATGGAGACAATGGGCAACCTTGCCAGGTTCCTGATCTAAGTGGAAATGCCTTCAATTTAATTCCATTCAATACAATATTGGCTGTGGATTTTCTATAGATGACCTCTATTAGTTTAAGAAATGTCCCTTCTATGCCAATTTTCTTAAGTGTTCTGATCATAAAGGGATGCTGGATATTATCAAAAACTTTCTCTGCATCAATTGAGAGAATCATATGGTCTTTGTTTTTTAATCTGTGTATGTTGTGAATTA
>CAUYON010068611.1:0-13859 GCA_963573935.1 Arctocebus calabarensis
ACAAGTCCAAGACCAGCAAAAGGGGATCGATCACTTAGACTGCCCAGTGCTTGCAGGGACGGAGGGAGCAATCAAGAGGGGATTATCTGGACCCAAGCTTTACAGCTGTGGTTCTAAACCCTGACTGAGCATTGGCATGACCTGGGAGCTTTTAAAAGCACAGATGTGGGCAGGTGTGGTGGCTCATGCATGGAATCCCAGCACTCTGAGAGGCCTAGACAGGTGGATCACTTGAGCTCATGAGTTCAAGACCAGCCTGGGCAAGAGGGAGACCCCCCCCCCCCGCATCGCTTTTTAGGCAGGCACCTGTAGTCCCAGCTACTCAGGAGGGCAAGGCAAGAAGATCACTTGAGCCCAAGAGTTTGAGGTTGCTGTGAGAAATGGCACCATGGCACTCTATCAGGGGCAAGAAAGTGAGACTCTGTTTCAAAAAAAAATGTTACCGGAGGTAGCAGGTTCAAACCTGGCCCCAGCCAAAACCTGCAAAAAAAAAAGTTAATTTAAAATAAATAAATCTTGGGGTGTAACCTGAGCACAGAGGTTTTTAAAACTTCTCCAGGAGGTGCTAAAGTGTACCAGAGACCACTGGAGTGGGTGCTTTTCCTGATTTACACCTCTAATCAGAATCTCTTTCCCAGGCTCGGCTCAAGCGGCTAAGGCCCAAGCACATACACCTGAGCTGGCAGGTTTGAATCCAGCCAGGGCCACCAAACAACAATGATGGCTGCAACCAAAAAAAAAAAAAAAAAAAAAAAAAGCCGAGCTTTGTGGTGGGCACCTATAGTCCCAGCTACTTAGGAGGCAGGAGAATCGCTTGAACCCAGGAACAGGGCAACAGCTTGTGGCTCTGTCTCAAAAAAAAAAAAAAAGCGCTGGTGGCTCAAAGGAGTAGGGCACTGGCCCCACATGCCAGAGGTGGCAGGTTCAAACCCAGCCCCGGCCAAAAACTCAAAAAAAAAAAAAAATTCCCCAGACCCCGGGGAAAATGGATGTTCTCTTACTACACCGAGGACAGGTCAGAGAGAGAAGAAACCCCTGAGCTGGTCTATGCCTCACAAGGCAGGAACTGCGCCTTCATTTATCACTGTGTTGCAGTGGCCCAGCTCACACCTGGTAAGGACTAGGGGCTAAATCAACACTGGTAGAATGTGTGTGAACGAATGAATGAATGAATGAATGGATCCCATCCTCTACCACCTTATGAGTGCCCTAAATCTTCTAAAGTATGGTCTGCAGACTGGCAGCTAAACCAGGGAGCTTATTAGAAGTGCAGATTCTCAGGCCCTGTCTCAGATCCACTGAATAAGAGCTGGGTTTTAACAAGATCCCCAGGAGATTCATGCACATATGACCATATCATTAGTTCTCCCATATATCAGTGGTTCTCTAGCATCACTGCACATTAAAATTACCACAAAAGTGTATAAAAAGCCGGGTGGTGCCTGTGGCTCAAAGGAGTAGGGTGCAGGCCCCATATACTGGAGATAGGGGGTTCAAATCCTGCCCCTGACAATAACTGAACAAACAAAAAAGTGTATAAATAGCCCACCCATGATCTTTTGTGGGTGCTTGTTAAGTGTTCTAGTATGCAGCCCTGGTTCAGGACCTGTGTGCCATTGGTCCCTCTGTTGGAAGATCCTCTCCCTGACTCTCCTGCCCATCTTAGGATGGAGGCCAGTCTCCCTACAGCCCAGGGACCACCAACTCAGCTCTACAGAAATCTCCAAGACAGACTACCCAGTTCAGATCCAACCTGTCACTTCCTACCTGAGTGACTCTGAACAAGAGGTCACTCAGCTCCTCCATGCCTCTGTTTCCCCCATCTGTAAAATGGAGCTGAGTGAGGAACAACACCTACTCCATCGAGTTCCATAAAGATTAAATGACTTAATTGTATCCAAAACATTTAGAACTGGCAGGGTGTGGTGGCTCACACTTGTAGTCCTAGCACTCCGGAGGCCAAAGCAGATAAATCCCTAGAGCTCAGGAGTTTAAGACCAAACCGAGCAAGAGTGAGACCTCATCTCTACTAAAAATACAAAAAAACTAGCTGGGAGTTGTGGTGGGTGCCTGCAGTTCTAGCTACTGGGGAGGCTGAGTCAGGAGGTTTGCTTGAGTTTGCGGTTGCTGTGAGCTACAATGCGCAGTGTAACAGAGTGAGACTGTCTCAAAAAATAAAAATAAAATAAAATAAAAATGAAACAATTCTAACAGCACCCCTTAAGTTTTCTTGGCCTCTATAATGAGCTTCCGAACAAAAGAGTTTAGATGAAGACAGCCCAGATTAAGAGCCTCAATCCTGAAATCTCCGTTTCCATGAAGGCAAACGAGTAAAGGCGGACACGCTGTGGGAAAAATCAAGACCAAATGAAGAGGCTTAGCCATCCTCCCTCTTTCATTTGTGAGTAAAAATCCGCACCATGGATTACTTGGAGTCCCTGGGCCGGAGTTAGGGCACTGAAAGGAACGACCAAAGTTAACAAGGCCAGTCTCTCCTGCAAAATGTTCCCCACCCGAGGAACGCAGAGCTGCGCCATCGTGCCCAGGCGCGGGCAGCTCGGTGCCTCCGCAGCGGGGCCTCTCCTCGACCTACCCAGGTCTCCCTGATTCCCAAGTCCCTCTCTAGCACTCCAGACCAAGGTGTGTTTGCGCGCGCGCGTGTGTCCCGATGTGTGTGTGTCTGTGTCCGTGCGTGCGTGCGTGTGTGTGTCCGGGGAGGGACCAGGGGAGGGGTGGCCGGGGACCTGCACCCGCAGGTTCGGTGCGGAAAGATGGTGTCCTTCCTTCCTCCCGAGGGCTGCGCGGGCGCCCATCCCGCCTGCAAACAGCCCGGGCCCGGCGCGGCTCCGGGCGGAGACAGCCCGCTGCCCTCTGCGGCAGACAGCGGTGCGCGCTCCCCGCTCCGGCTCCCGGCTCGCCTGGCGGCCCGCGCGCCCTCCCGGTGCAGCATGCGGGCGCTGTGACGTTCTCGGATAAATGCCGTGTAACTGTGTAGGCGAATGGGAGCTAAAAATAAGAACGGAAAATCTATCATTAAGGTATCATTGCGCCAGCGCAGCTATTTGAAGGCTCCCATGGTCCCCGGCGCCTGCGTTTGAAGCCCGCCTTCAGGCTTTGGGGGTATTTGCAGAAAACTCCCAGCAGCGGCTCGCCAGCCAGACCTCGGGGCTCAGGGGGTGGCGCCGGTAATTATGGCAGCGCTCAAAATAAAATAAAACAAATGCTTACCTCGCCCCCCCATCTCACCCCCCGTACGGTCCTTAAGTCGCTGGGGAGGCCACCGGGAGTGGGGCTGGATGCTGAAACGAACGTGACTCGGCCAGTTATTTAAAGACTAGGACTGGACGCTCTTTCGGATCTATTTCGCTACCCACCTACCTCTATCACCTCACATTAAAAAAATAAAAGTGTCAATAAAATGACCACTGGGATTTAACCCCAGGGAGCCGCGATGCAGAGCAAAGACGCAAACTCCCGGGATGGCTAGCCTCCTGGGTTCCACTGGGTTAAACGAAAATTGATATGATTTGCTTTTTAACCCCCTACGGAAGAAGGGGAGACCAGAGGGGGAGGGCAGGATTTGTGTGTGCGCGAGCGCGTGTGTGTCTGGGGAGGGGAGGAGGCGCCAAGGTGCAGCCTGCGCGCGGCTCTGCGCCTCGCTGGGGCTGCGTGCGTGAGTCCCTGTCCGCGCTGCTGAAACCCGCACTTCGAGGGATCGGCGTCACATGACTCCGCCTGCCCCTCGCCAGCGCGCGGATCGCCAGTCCGTCAGTTTGTCCGGCGCCGGGGGAGGGTCGAGCTGCATCTCCCCGGCCCCGGGGCTCTGCAGAGAAGAGAAGAGGTTCCAACCGGGAATGGTACATCTGGATTCAAGAAGCCGCGGCTCGGCGCCAAGTCCCGGAGTGTAGATATTTGGGGGGAGGGGAGAGGGAGCGAGCGAGCGCCAGAGAGAGGCAGCGCGCGGCGCGCACGGACGGGGGGCTGCCGGGTGCCGCGCGGAGAAGATGTAAGCGCGTGGGGTCTCGCTGGCCTCCGAGCACCATGCAGAAGGGGATCCGGCTGAACGATGGCCACGTCGCGTCCCTGGGACTCCTGGCGCGCAAGGACGGCACGCGCAAAGGCTACCTGAGCAAGCGGAGTTCGGACAACACAAAATGGCAAACCAAGTGGTTCGCGCTGCTGCAGAACCTGCTCTTCTACTTCGAGAGCGACTCGAGCTCGCGGCCCTCGGGGCTCTACCTGCTGGAGGGCTGCGTCTGCGACCGCGCACCCTCCCCCAAGCCTGCGCTCTCGGCCAAGGAGCCGCTGGAGAAACAGGTGAGGCGAGTGCGGCGTCTTGACCTCTTCGCGTCCCGACCACGGCCCTCGGGGCTCAGGGCCTGCGGCTGCCCGATGGCGCCAGAACTTTGGCCCCTCTACTCTCAGTTCCTGGGCGCTCTTGGCGCCCTCAGCAAGAGGGTGGCTTGCTCCTAGCCGTGCAGTGACCCTGCGGCGGGCAGAGGATGTAGGGACTGCGGGCGGGGAGTAGGTGTGAGTTGAGGCTGCCCTTTGCCCAGCGAGCCCTGTGGGGGGCAGGGGAAAAGGGGCTGAGACACGAGAAGCGGAGGGAAATGAGATACGAAGGGCCAGACAGAGACAAGACCCACGTCCTGACCAAAATGGTGCTCCCCACCCCCAACCCCGCCCGCAAGCCCTTGTATTCCAGATAGACCGCTCTTGAACTGGAAGGGGTCATTGCCCACGCTTAGGCATGGGGAGGGCAAGGCGGAGGCGTCTAAGCCTCCCCGCCACCGGGGGCGAAGAGCAACCCGTCCTAGCTGCGCCGAGCTGGGGGGCTACAGGGCCCCAGGGGTCGGTTCGGTACCCTCCAAAGGTGGTGGGCCCCAGCCGGCCCCCGCCAGAACCACAAACCCAGGAGATCCGCGGACCACTGTGATGCGACCGCAGGGCTGAGGGCAGCGCTGCTGCGGAGGCAAGCGGGACAAGTGGGCGATCCTCTCCTTCCCCGCCCCCTGCGCCGCCACCGCCGCAGTCGCCGCTACAGCGCTGCGCTCTCATTTCCTGAGCTGAGAGGCTTAAGGCCCAGGTCTGGGGGCTGCCAGGGGCCTGTTCCAAGTAGAGGTGAGCCTTTGGCGTGGAGGAAGGATGGGCACCTGCAGCCGGGGGAACGGCCAGACAGCGCTAGAGAGCAATCTTTAAGCTTGACGTGCTTTCCAAAGGCATCTAGTCCGGCCCCCTGCCTCGGGGAGGGTAAAGCAGTGATAGTGAATCCTAAAATGTCAACGCTGGCAGGGAGCTGACATCCACGGAGCCCAACCAGCTGTTTATTGCCTAGCAGGGGACATTGAGGGCCAGAAAGAGAAATTCACTTGTCCAACGTCCTATCAGGAGTTGAGACCACCCCAAGGTTCTGAGAAGACAACCAAGATGTCTAAAACCTCTGAGGCATGCAGACGCAGACGCAGATGGGTGGCGACTGAGTTGGTTGAAATAAAAGCATCTCTTGAAGTCTCCCTTCTAATTGTTAGGACAGAAATGTGAACTCAGTCTCTTTAGCACGTCTCTCTCTTCCTTGCCCTCAGCCTGTGGCTGTTGGGAGATGGTTTCTGAGACCTGGGAAGTGTGGACAGGAATTTTTGAAGGTGGGTCTCTGGGAATGACAAGCCCCATGGCAGACAGGATTATAACAGGGGGCAGGCAGCTCCTTAAACATAAAGCCCAAACAGAGTCTTGAGGATCTCGTGGGAGAGCCAGATCCAGGCCAGGCCTGAGACTCTGCTCCCAGCCCTTGATAACTTGCCTCACTCCAGCCAAAGTCCACCTACCTATCAGTAGCCTGCAGCCCCAGCTCCGGACAGAGCTCCTTCCTTCCCTCAGCTCTTACACCAGAACCCAAAGCTGAGCTTCTGTGCAGGCAAGGAGGGAGGGGTGGGAGAAACCACTTTGAGGTGCACTGTTCTCAGTGAAGACAGACAAGCCTGAGACTGAATCTCAGCTCCACGACCACCTGGCTGCGTGACTTCTATTAACTCACTAAACTCTGCACCTGGGTTTTGAATCTACAAAATGTAGATAATAACACTGACCTTTCTGGCATTTTGCGAACATGAAATTAAATAACATATATGAAATTATGCTTGCAGTACATTTTAGTTGGATCGAGAAAAATCTTAGTTGAATCTGAATTATAACACCCAGACGAGGTTATTTTGATCACTGGGTGTTAAAGCTGAGCGGAACCTCAGAGATTGTACAGGCCTCCTTCCCATTGTACAGACTGAGAAACTGAGGCTCCCCAAAGGGAAGGGGCTTCCAATACCACAGAGTAAGTCAGTGGCATAATCAGACCTAAAATTTACCCAGTGTCTAAGAAAATGTTCCTGAAAATGCGATCCTACATTGATTCCAAATCAGACCTCTTGGCTGAGGTATTGAATCATGCTAGCAGTGGGTCATAGGAGGAAGAGAAGGGCAAAATCAACCGGGGACAGCATATCCTGCTCAGAACCATTCAGAGGTCCTCAGGTGTGTTCACGAGGGAACAAGATGGGGCTGAGAACAGCAATGGCCTATTGCTGCCGGGCTTGGGCAGACTTGCTTTAGAGATTCGTGCTTCCTCTCCTACTTTATGTGTGTTTCGTTTGACTCTAGAGCAAGTGGAAAAATGGATCCTGCTCCTTTGGACTGTACTTATTTACAGACATTCACAGCTGTTTCTTTTCTAAATCTGTGAGTAAAATGGATGGCATGAGAGGCTGCTCCACCCTTCTCTTAGACCCAGGTGTGAAAGGCCCAGTGCCATGCCAACCTGTGACCGGGTCTGGGCCCTCAGGATGACTTAACTCGCAGCCTGCCAGGCATGTGCAGGGTGCCTGGGTTAGGGCCCTCTTAAGAAGCTGCCATCTTACTGAACTAGCTAGTATCTGGCCAAGACTTTGACCGTATGTCGTTTTTACTCAGGTCCAAGCAAAAACCTTCCTCCTTGAAAGGCCAGGGATAGTTTCTGAAGGAAGAGAAACCAAGTCTTGGGAACCCCTCAGTAGCTGGAGCAAACGGTAGATGCCCAGGAAATGCTCACTGAGCTGGACTTGTTGGCATATCCACATTTTATACCCTGAGGACAACTGGGTGCTGGACCCTGCACTGTCCTCAGCCTAAGACTCTGATTGTCACAGACCCTGAACCCCTGGGGACTTATAGACACAGATCAGGGTGAGCACCTCACCCTGTCCAGATGCTCTGAGAGTGGGATGTGCTGGGCTCTGCCAGCCTCGGCCCTGAGCCCCAGGCCCAAGCTAACATGGTGCAGTCTCATCTGGCTGCATCCAGACTGGTTTGATTGCATCTAATGCAGCCTCGTGCCCAGGAGCTCTTGCCCAAGGCCTCATGAGGCCCAATGAGCACAGCCATGCTCCCCATGCCCCTGGAAGCCTGGGCCCTGGTTGCTCAGTCCTGGCCTGCTCTCCTTCAAGCCCTGATGCCCACACACCAAAGGCCAGGATGCCATTGACTTAGAGCTCAGACTCTGCTTCCTTAGAGGTAGCCCTTGCTGCTCCATACCCTGATTTGTCATGTAGTCACTCTAGACTGGCTCTTCCTAGTCTTCTGCCAAGCTCCCTGAAAGAAAGCTTCCAGGCCCAGCTTCTCAGTACTGAACCCAGCCAACGCAACCCCAATACTCCTTTCACTCCTCCCATATGGGAGGGCTCTTCCGGACTCACGTAAGACAGAAAAGAAGCAGACAAACCTCTACAGCCAGACCCTCAGAAGCTAATGTGGGTGG
Organism: Arctocebus calabarensis; assembly: GCA_963573935.1. NCBI lineage: Eukaryota > Metazoa > Chordata > Mammalia > Primates > Lorisidae > Arctocebus > Arctocebus calabarensis. The sequence continues at coordinate 7,784 of CAUYON010068611.1, forward strand.
ACTCTCCAGAGGTACCTAGCACCTGCTCCCCACCCCGTTGAGGCCCTTCCTTGGAGACAAGAGGAAGCCCCACTTTTGGTCCTCATTTGCAGAACACATGACTGGTTGGTCTGGCAGATTCATGTTGACCAGAGCCCTGAGGCTATGCATGTGCCCATTTTACAGATGAGGAAGCAAATAATCTCATCAGCAGCAATGAGGCAGGTGCAGAAGTGAGACTTCTGGCTTTGTTGCTGTGAGGCTATGCTTCTGTCACCACCACGCACACTATCCTGGAGTATAGCACATTTGGCCTCTCAGCTGGTCATCAAAACACAAGCATGAATGTAGGAGAACACCCTTGCCCTAAAAGCAACACTCCTTGGACACAGAACCCTGGGACATTGGCATACGTATGGTGCCAACAACTCAGACTGTGGAATGGTTGCTTGTACTTACAGAAAGCCTGGAAGGCTGCCCCCACAGTTCCAGACCAGGCCTAGCCCCACAGATGCAGGGCCCCAGGGTATCATCTGAGGTTCTCATGTGCCCACCCCAACCCCTAAATATTCCTAGAGTTGAAATGAGGTTGAAGGGAGCTTGGTAATTATACCAAGGGAGATATCTGCTCCTTGCCCCTGTGCCTGGTGAATGGGATGATGGTTAGAAACGTTGTATATACACAATACTACACTAAAATCTCGCATCGTTTATTCCTGCAGCAAACACTAGACCCTCAGTGCGGGGACTGTGCAAGACCCTGCACATACAGAGATGGGTAAAACCTAACCCTTGTCTTCAAAGCGCTCACAGCTGAGGGGGCGCTTTCCTAGAGATTCCCTCCCACAGAAATCAGCAAGTGCTGGGAATTCTACCCCCATCTCCCCCCAACCCCAACAGCCTGGTCCTCTCCCCTGCCCTGCCTCGGTTCAGGAGCCCAGGGTTTCCTCCCTGATTTACTGGACAGCCTCATTCTGATCCCCCATCGCCCCTCCCCCCGCACCCCCCTCCACCAGGCAGCAAGTAACCAGAGTGATTTTTACAGCGCAAACCAGATCATGGAACTGAAAGCATCAATGGTTCTTATTGCCTTCAGAAGAAAAGTCAAATTTCTGACCATGACCTGGAGGACCCAACAAGATCCAGCCTCTGCTGGCACCTCTAGGCCCAGCCTCCTCCTTCCTCACCCTGCTCAGGCCAAAACTTCCCACTCCTGCAGGGGCCTCCTCTTCCTTATCTGGAGGCCGTGGCCATTCCCTTCCCTCTGCCTACAATGGTCTCCCGACTACCACACCCTTCCAGTGGCCAGCTCCTTCTTGTCCTGTAGGTTTTAGCCTAAAAGTTGCCTCTTGTCACTGATCACAGTCTGTGATGATTTATATGTAAGAGAAACAGGTGGAGAATTGGCAGGACCTGTGTCCCGTTGGGTGTAATAGAAGACAGGGCAGAACCTGATGTCCTATCCACATTTCTGCTTCAGGCAGATGCCCACCACCTTCCTCTCAGAAGCGCCAGGGATGGTTGCTGAAGGAATAGAAACCAGGTCTTAGCTGAGAATCCCCCACTGGCTGGGGCAGGCTCAGCAACCAAGCACACAGTGGATGCACAGGAAAATGCTCACTGAGCTGGACTTGTTGGCATATCGTGTGTTAATTCCATATTTTATTCCCTGGGGATGACCAGCAGAGAGGGGAGAGTCAGAAGAGGTGGAGGCTGGGGAGCAGTGGGAGATGCTGAGTTCCATCTCCAGGAGGTCAAGTTTGCTATGCCTACGGGCATAAAAGGGCTTTAGTCTCTCTCCAGGTGTGGTGAGGACTTATTAGGGGATGCACAAGCCCCACGAGGAGGAAAGTGGGTGGCGTGCGCTGCGGGTGTGACTGAAGGAAAGGCCATGTGCAGATGCTGGTCAGGTGGCTGCCAGGTGCACAGCAGGGGACGTGTGGGCTGGCTGAAGATAGTGCCAGCTGGGCAGAGCTTCGCATGGCCCCTGTGTCAGACACTCTTACAGTCTGCCCTGGCTGGTCAGCCTTTGCTTACTCTTCTCCAAGAGTCCCCAGCCAGCAATGGGAAGATGAACTTGGTGGCTTGTCTATACTCAGATTTCAGCTTCTCAGCATGCCACCCTCCCACTTCACAGAGGGAGGCGGGGCCCCGAGGATTTCCCAAAGCACAACACAAGCAGGGTTGAACTTCTCCCTTCCCTCCGATCAATCAATGAGGACAAGCCAATCAATCGATGAGGACAAGCTGTTCACCACCCCCATCTGTGGTTTCCCTGCCTCATTTGGAGGAGCCCTGGGGCCACACCCCAGGTCAATCAGAGCAGTCCCATTGTTGACTGTCTTGTATATTTAGCTTCCACTTAAGATTTCATCTTTATTAAGGCTTTAAAAAGCTTGACCTTCACCACAAGTTATTACTAAATGCTCTTCAGCTCTGACATGCTATGAATGCAGATTTCCGGCATATAATCTTGTAGGAGGGTGTTTCAAACCGCTAGCTTGAAAATTCTAAATAACAACAAACACCATTTATGGAGCCCTACTGCCTGCCGGGCACCAGAGTGCTTATTTTACATACAATCCTCCTTTGTTATCCCGCTAGCCTTGAGAGTCTATCACTGTTTACCCATTTTTGAGATGATAATACTGAGGCTCAGAAACATTAAGCGACTTGTTCAAAGTCATGCAGCATGTGCCTGGAAAAGCTGACCTGTGAAACCAGGCCTGCCTAACTCTAAAACCTGAGTTCTTCTGTTACAAACACAGCATAAAGACTTTGGCAGGGGGACTGTTATTTCTTTCTGTCCTCTGCCAAGATGCATGGAGGGAAAGAAAGAGAATTAACTGTGAATAAAAATATGTCACAGTTGCACTGGTGACTTGTGTGAAGGTGGCTTTTGTTTCTGCCTGACTGGGAACCTTGGGACTCTGGACCCCACAAGCACAGAGAGGAAGGAAGCTCACCAGGCAGGTGTCCCCCTCCCCTCGGTCCAGTTTCCCTGGAATCCTGGGGACCGTGGAGCCAGTGCCCACGAGCACACAGCCAAGAACAGAACTCAGCTCCCTGCTGTTTATGCAGGAGCAGGCCCAGAACACTGCCAACGCCCCAGCACTTCCGTGAGGGCGACTGTCGTGCAGGGAGCAGCTGGAAGGCATGGACGCCCCCACTCCCTGTCCTCCACTCAGAGGAGCATACGGCCCCTCCACTGCACAGCCTGTACATCCAGCCTCCAGCCTCCTTTACGGAGGAGTTACTCTGCCTCGGACAATGAGGTGGCATGGGGGATTTCCAGCCAGCTGGCTCCAGACCCCACTTTGCCACCTCCGAGCTTGAGAAGGGCTTCAAGTCCTCTGAGTCTCAGTTTCTCCATCTTTGTGTTAGACTGAATGCCATTGAGGAAGTCCTGCCACAGCACAGGAGGTGTGATCAGTAGATTACAGCCTCTGTGGCTGCAGCATCCACCCCTGTGAGAAGGCTGTCCTTCCCTGAGGCAGTGACCCAGGTCACCCTGGTCTCTGGCAGGGAGGAAGCAAGTCAACACTGATCTCTGGCCCCGGATATAAAGACGGGACGGAAATGTTAGCTCAAAGAACCTGTGAGTTCTTCAAGAGGCTGAGCAAGCGTGCCCCTGCTCAAGGACAGGTGACTTCTGCGGGAGCTTCCTCCATCCCTGGTAGCCAGACCATCACGCAACTCTGTCAGTTTTACCTCCTGAATTTCTCTCGGGTCCACTGCATCCCTGTCCTCTCCACTACTCGAGTCCAGGCTGCTGTCATCCCTCTTCGGGACTCAGGCAATGGCCTCCTAACAGATGAGCTAGTCAGGGCAGGCTGGGTTATGCTGCAGTGACAGCCATGTCCTAAATCTCCATTAACAAACTGATGGCTTATCTCTTACCTATGTTGTGTCCTGTACGGTTTGGCAGGAGGATGCTACTACCTTGGGGACCCAGCTGGGAGAGCCTTTGTTCTGACACTGGCCTCCACAGTCACCTGTGCTGAGGGGAGGGGATGCAGCAGACCTCTGCATGGCTTTTAAAGCTTCCATCCAGAAGAGATCTGCTCTGAGCACAGGTCACTGGGTGAGACAAGTCACTTGGCTTCATCTCAAAGAGGACAGGAAGTGTAGATGTCCCACGAGCTTTGACGCAGAGCACCAGAAATCAGGGAGAACTGCACTAGTGGCATCTCCTGTCTCCCCACATGCACTGTGCCCCCCAGTCCATTCGCCTTCTGCAACCGATCTTTCCCAAATGCAAATCTCATCCTCACGTGCACACACACTGGCTGAAGGTGGGTCTGATGCAGACGCGTGGAGCTAGCGGGGCAAACTGCTCACACTTGAGGGGCGGGACTCTCGCCAGACCTCCCTCCTCTTGTTAAGCTCCGAGTCTCTCATCCTTGACCAAAGTGTCACAGAAACATTTTGGCCACTGGGCTTCCCTGGAATTGACAAAGGAGAGGATTTTAAAGGCCGAAGTGTCATCCTGAGACTGTTAACACTTCCCTGATAGCCTCGTTCAACAGAGATTTGCCAGCATCTCTGAGGAACCAGACCCGGCCTGCCTGACCTGGGAGCATGGCACAAAAGACAGGAGCTTGCTGTGAAGGAGCTCTCCATCCAGCGAGGGACAGCTGGGAAACAGACAATGACATTGGGGTGTGATGACTGCTGACACACAGGAAAGAACAGAGGGCTGGGGGACTTTGGGGTCCAGTGAGGACGCTCCCCCCAGCCTATCGGAAAGAGTATCAGGAAGGCTCCATCAGGAGAAGGACATGTCAGTCAGGTCGCAGGGGACACTAAAGCCCCCTTGAAAGCCTGTGTGCCAAGTCTCAGAGCTCCGGCCTTCTCCAGGCCCAGTGGGGAGGCAGCAGTGGGCTCTGAGTGTGAGAGAGGAAACTTAGTCTGTGCACAGAGTTCACTGCAGGGCGAGCGTGAGCAGGAGAAACCCCTCCTGCAGGCAGAGGCCAGTTACGAAGAGGCTGCAGAGCTAAGTGGTGGCGAAGGCCTGAATTGGGAGCGTGCCGTGAGCACTCAAGGCCCCCTGCTCCCACCTCAGCCTTGGGGCCCAGTCTGCAAAGCCTGCACTGCAGTACTGGGCAGTTAAAACGTCCCAGCTCCAACTGCCTGCACCTACACCGCCCTGCCCTCTGGGGCCCCCACATCCTGAGATTAGGGCAGGAGTTCACATCCCAGGAAAACCCCAAGTGTTTTCTCTGCAGTTTATTCTATTTTTTCCTTAGAGACAGGATCTCTTTCTGCACCCCGTCCAGAGTTCAGGGGCACAATGACAGCTTCCTGCAGCCTCTATCTCCAGGGCTCAAGCAATCCTCCCGCCTCACCCTCCTGAATAGCTGGGACTACAGACATGTTTTTATTTTAATTTTTTGTAGAGACCAAAATAGAGCCTCACTATGTTGCTCAGGCTGGTCTTGAACTCCTGGTCTCAAGTGATTCTTCCACCTCAGCCTCCCAAAGTGCTGGCATTACAGGCATAAGCCACCCCACCCAGCCTGTGTCCACATCTTCTAATCCAGCCGCCGAATCAGATAAAACACCTTTTCAGATTACGAAGTCATTTCATTCAACCACCGCAGTAACCCTGCAGTTCCTGTGGCTCTGTATAAAGGGTATGACCTGCATTTGGCAGGTGGAGCGGAGCTAGAGGGAGGTCAGTCTCAACAAACACACCCAACAGCCTTGATGCTAAAAGTCAGAGTCAGATTGCATTGGGCCTCCCAGGTCTAGATCAGTGAGGTCAGAGGACACTCAGTTCGGTTGTTAAATTAGGCAGTTTACACTTTCAACACTAGATTTCACTAGTCTATCAGGGCTAATGCAACTTCTTTCCCCTGAAAAATGAGATAATTACTTTAGATATTTCCTAGTTGAACTTTCATTTTCTTTAAATTGAAAAATCCAAACTCAGATCTTACCTTTTGTTTGTGTACTTGGGGTTGCAGCTCGCCTCAGCAGGGTTGATGTGCGTTCCTCCACCTTCTCTCTTGGCTCAGCTCCAAACCATCAGCTTACTTGGTAAATAGTGTCCTTTAACTCTCCTCTGGATGGGAGCCTCTGTGGAAAGCTAGCT
>CAUYON010068612.1:0-39418 GCA_963573935.1 Arctocebus calabarensis
GGGGAAAGACTGGGAGAGAAACAGAGAGAGCTTCTCTCTCCCCACTAGAATTTTCTCCCTCTAACAGATGCCTTAATGTTTTCTGTATTCTTTTCTTTCTTTTCTGTGAATAAATTCTGTCTTACAAAAAAAAAAAAAATACTAACACTATTTCTATAAGTAATATTAAAATAGTGAGGTATTTAAAAAAAAAATAAAAACTATTGATGTTTGTTTTCATTTAAAAAAAAGAAATGGATAATTTGGATAATCACTGGGAATAAATTAAGGGATTTACCTATTCTGTTTTATAAGACATGTCCATTAAAAACTCACTCAACTAAATTTCTCTCTTTTAGTGAAAATTGTGGGCATATTATTCTCTGGGCTGTAATGACACAGTTAAACTCTAAGGACAGACAAAATGTGACCAGGGAATTCTTGTCTTACTCAATCCTTATCTTGCTATGTGATTCTTAGGGAACTGCTTAACTCTTTTGAACCCTTTGCCTGGAACGGGAAGTGAAGATATTTACTCAAATACTGATAGATAAAAACTCCACTCTTCTCTTCCTTATATCGAACAAAGCTGCCCTTATTCCACTAGGCAGATGAATAGGGATCATTTACCACTATTCACTCTGGGTATTCTCAAAGGGCATTATAATTGTCTTCATTTTACTAAAGTACTCCCAAGACTCTTTCCTATAATCTAATGGCACCTCAATTACCCACATTACTTTCTGAAATTTCCTCAAAATCAGGGTCGTCACTGTCTGACTTTCACCACAAGGATCTAGGGTAACAGTTTACCACTGTTTAATGTTACAGCATGGCCAAGTACAGAGGCTCAAGCCTGTAATCCTAGCACTTTGAAAGGTCAAGGCGAGTAGACTGCCTGAGCTCTGGAGTTCCAAGACCAGCCTAAGCAAGAGCAAGAGCTCGTTTTTACTAAAAATAGAAAAACTAGGTGAGTGATCTGGGTGTCATGGTGGGAGCCTGTAGTCCCAGCAACTTGGGAGGCTGAGGCAAGAGGATTGTTTGAGCCCAAAAGACTGAAGTTGTTGGGAGCTATGACGCCACAGCATTCTACCTAGGATGACAGAGTAAGACTCCATCTCAAAAACAAACAAACAAAAACATTAGAGCATAAAACATAAATTCTCAGGAAAAGTACACTTCTTAGATGTCAGAATGCTAGAAACCAGAATAAACCCTTGATTTCTAAACTGTATCCTATATCAATGTGCAATCACTTCTCTTCATTAGCTGTTTAGAACAAAAAAAAAACCTCACTGTTCAAGTTTTTATATGCATATACAAAACACATATTTCTAACTGGGCCTTTTTATCTATCAGTGAAATGGGGTTACGCTGTTCACACCTTGCTAGATGGATTAATAATTTCACATTCTCATATGCTATTATTAAAATTTAGAGGACTACTAGGCTCAGCGCCTGTGGCTCAATGGGCTAAGGCGTCAGCCCCGTACACCTGAGCTGGTGGGTTCGAATCCAGCCCTGGCCCGCCAAATAACAATGACAGCTGCAAACAAAAAATGGCCGGGCATTGTGGGGGGTGCCTGTAGTCCCAGCTACTTGGGAGGCTGAGGCAGGAGACTTGAGCCCAGGGATTAGAGGTTGCTGTGAGCTGTGATGAATAGCACTCTATCCAGGGTGACAGCTTGAGGCTCTGTCTCAAAAAAAAAAAAAAAAAAAATTTAGAGGACTACGAAAAGGCCAGTAAAGTTTGCAAGTATATGAAAATAAAAAGGGATGTTGGTCATTATGTTTCCATAGCATCTTATAATCATCTTTATTATTTATTCTGAACTTCCTGAGAAAGAAAATAAATTAAAGAAATGTGTTTATTATACACTTAGGGAGCAGAAAGAAGCTGGAGCTCCTCTGATGAGAGAGATGATATTTTCCCTACTGTAGAACTTACCCAAAACAAACTGAGTCCTGATTCCACGGTTTTTCCTCTTGGAGAAGTAGTTCTCTGACTACCTGAGAGGGAACCCGCTAAAACTTCCTGCCCAATTGGACTCCTTCCTGGGTGTGTGGGTGGCATAAGGAATACCCTCTTGCCAAGGAAAGCCTCAAAGTGCTCACAGAACTTCTTCATCTGCTCCAGGGCTTTCCCGAAGCTCTTTCACATTCCCCAGTGCGTCAGCAGATCCTAAACTCATTTCCTCATTTGACCACTACGGAAATGCTGAAAGTGAATGATCTCTTCATTGATACTGGACAGAAAGTGCTCACTTCTTAGTTCAATGTGATTATGACTTGTCAGTAAATCAAAGTATTTTCCTTGATAATTATTTTACAGTCGCTACTCCAATAAATAAGAATATCCATCATGTCCAAGTAAATTCAAGGTATTTCTAAAGAAGAAAATCTTGCATCCCGATAGAAGGGGAAAAGAAAAACATTCCCTATGTATTCCTTAAGGGAAAATGTTTTATTTACATAACAAAGCAGTGATAAAATATGACATTCTGATGCAACACAGTCTCAAGATTGTTACTTATAAAATAACATTCTTTGATTAGTTTATCAAAGGGACTTGTGGATAGGTACCCTATCAACAAATTAAGCTACTACTGTGCTTAATTTTCTCAGAAAAAATATTCTAATAAAATCAATTTTGTTTGAACTAGTAATGTACATTTTTAGTAGAAACTCCAGGGCAATTTCTATCAGCCTAAAAAAATCAAGAGTTGAGATTCAGCAAATGCTGAATTCTAAGCAATATCCTGAGAATATGCATTTTTCTTTTCTGCCAAACTGTGAGTTCTATTTACCAGTTACAGGAAGTAGCACCCATCAAGAGATGTTTTTCATCCATTCACTCAGTAAACACGTATTAATAACGCATTATATACAAGGCAGTAGGTCAAGCAGTAGGTATACAGCCCTAAACAACAGACATACTCCCTGCCCTCAAGGAGCCCACAGTGTTGTAGTAGCCAAAGGCAAATATCAAAATATCAAATGTCCTCAAAGTTGTCAAAGTGTACCAGAAATCTCATGAATGAGTTAGGGTGTTACACAACTGCCCCCAGGCCTCCTATCCAAAGGAAAGCTCAGGACACACATTCAACTGAGATATAACTAAACAAGACATGGTCCTGTCTGTGCTTTACCTGAAATGCCTGACAGCTAGGAGTAATAATCCATAACAGGGTTATTATTCTGGTTCTATCTTTTATGTGTGTGGAACTCTTTAAAATCAAAACCCCCAGACTTTGATGTTTGCACGATGATCATTATTTACTTTGTATCACATCTAAGTGGGTTATTATATTGAATTAGTCACATATTCAAAAACTGTTGCTTCAGGTGGGTGATAGCTCATGCCTGTAATCCTAGCACTCTGGGAAGCATAGGTGTGTGGATAGCCTGAGCTCAAGAGTTTGAGGCTAGCCTGAGCAAAAGTGAGACCCCATCTCTGCTAAAAATAGAAAAATTAGTCAGCCATTGTGATGGGCACCTATAGCCCCAGCTACTCAGGAGGCTGAGGCAAGAAGATGGCTTGAACCCAGGAGTTTGAAATTACTGTGAGCTATCATTCCACCACACTCTACCCAGGGTGACAGAGTCAGACTCTGTCTCAAGAAAAAAAAAAAAAAAAGACTATTGCTTCATAATGGATATGGTTTATGTTGCTTTCCATAAACTCGAATAATTAATTTAATAAAGACTTGAAAATTTGCAAATATCTTTTATTTTCTACACATTTCAAAATTCAATTTTACAAAATATAATGACAGCTACCAAGTACTGGATACCTACTACGAGCTAAGTGGTTTTTTGGTTGTTTTTTTTTTTTGACATAATTTCTTATAATCTCCCTCACTCCCCTTAATCCTGTGAAGTACTAATGGCCATATTTCACAGATGGGAAAACTGAGGTGCCCAGTAGTTAAGGGAGTTTTCCAGGACCACACAGATATTTAAGGTAAAGCCAGGAACAGAGCCTCCGATTATCTGACTGGTTAACTCATTCTCTCAAGAATCCTAAATTGAGCACAGAGTTTTCACCCTCCGGGGCTATATGTTGTAGAATTACTCACTGTGTAACACTGTAATAATATTATAATAATGTGGTTAAAGCTTTTAACTAGAACCCAATAAAACATCTAGGGTGAAATAACTTCAGGTAAAATTCAGGGTGTGAAACTCTGAAGCCTTTGCTAAGACGAGGAAACAGTAATCACGCAGCAACCTCCAAGCTCAGCTGCGCACAACTTTCTCCTAAAAGAGAAAAAATAATCTTAACACTAAGTATGCTAAGTGGGAGCTGGCCTGAAAACGCCTAAAGAAATGGTGGGTCAAGGACAGCTTGAGTCTTTCCTTATCTTCAATTCTCACTGGGGCTGATCTTTCAGCTGTTTCACCTGGGCACAGCGATTGGGTCACTGGCTCTGGGGAGCTGGTCCACATTTCAGCAGTGGACGCTCAGCATAAGCTTTCAAGCACACGACACCATCACCAGCAAAAACCATCAGATAGTCCCCAATAAAACATGGGGAGCTTTAGGAGAGAACAGGAACGTACACTTGAAAACCTAAAATGAAATGCAGATGGAGCCACGTGTTCTGACCTAGCCTGTTCCTTCATCCAACCACCGTGAGTTGACAGCAACCAGAAAAAGCTTCCACCGACAAATTACAGACTGTGAACTAAGCCGACACCCGCCCGGTGACTGTTTCCTAAGGGCTGCAGCGCTGTGAGCGGCCGCCTCTGCCCCCTTGCACTGCCGCTCCGCTGCACTAAATTTTAATTCACTAAAACGTGCGCTAGGCACCAATATGGAATCGTTTAAAAAGAAGCATGTCCCTTTCGGCTCGGGGACGGCACGCTCGCCTTTCAATGTCCTCCTGGATTCTAACCCGTATATGATTAATATTGGAACTCAGGAAAGAGAACTTCTTCTGACCTTGAGCGTGCGCGCTAAATAAATTACCTCAGAACGAAAGTGGTGAGATCTCATAACAGCATCTGGGGAGAAAAGAGAAAAAGACGACTTTATTTAACTCCTTGTTCTTCACCCACCGAATTACTAATGACTTGCCTGGGAGACAAGGGTCGGAAAGGCACGGTCAGACGCCTCGATTTGGGGGGAACATCCCTGGAGGAGGAGGGGGCGTGCTGGGCCTTCGGGGTCTAGGTGACTTCTTCGCGAGAAGTTTCCGGGAAAGTTCTGGGGGAGTTGGGGAGCCCCGAACTCTCCCTGCCTTACTTCCCAGCCCCTAAGCTCCAGCCAAGAACGGGTGAAGGCGAGGCTGCCGCAGCGCCGGACCAGCCTGCAATCGCCCCGAGGGCGCGGGCGAACTGACGCTAAGAATTGAAGTTGGTGCCTCCGCTGCCTGCCCTCGGCTTTGCCGCCAGTATCCAAACCCGGGAGCCTGGAGGGCGGGGGTGAGGGCAAAAAGGGCAAGGGGCATAAAATCAGTACAGGTCCCCAGCTGGGGGAGTGGGCAGTGATGGGGACGGGAGGGCAGCGCTTCGCTCTCCAAATCGGCTTACACGTTCCTCCCCTCCGAGGAAACCCGTCGCGCCGTGTCTTACCTCGGCTTCTAGAACGGCCCGAAAAGACCGATTTCATCGGATGCCTCCCTTTCTGGAGCTTGCGGTGCCAGCAGCAGAAGAAGACGATGGTGGCGATAGTGCCCAGAAGCAGCAACAAGAGGAAGAGGGCGCATTGGATGCTGTAGGGTCTCAGCAAGACGAGGAAAGCCGCGGCGATCATGGTGCGGGCGAGGCGGGGGCGGCTCGGCGCGGGGCTGGAGGGCGGCGGCACCGGCCCCGCGCGGGGCGCACCCGGCTCAGCGCGTCAAGCCCGGCGCTCGCGGCCCCGCGCCCGGCCCAATGGCTGCGCACCCCGCGCCGGCCGCGCTACGCGACTGAGCCGGGGCTGCGGGGAGCGCTTGCCATGACTCAGCAGACGGCGACGAGGCGGCGATGAGGCGGCGGGGAGCCTCCCCTCCCCCTCCCCAGGCCCCCCCGCCCCCGTCTGTGCGCAGCCCCCGGGCGCAGCCCCGCCGGGGACGCGGCGAGCGGGGAGGAGCGGCGCCGCGGTCGCGGCCGCCAGAGCCCGGCGCATCGTCTCGTGGCCGCCGCCAGCCTCTGCATCCCCGAAGCCGGGCGCACGTGGGTCGGGGCGGGAGGCGGCGCCCGGGCTGCGGCCGCGGGGCCCGCGGGGGGCGGGAATGGGGCGCCGCGGCGGGGGCTCGGCTGATGACATCACGGCCGGGAGGCTGCGGCGCGGGCGCGCGGACATGGCTGCGGCGGCTGCGGCGGCGGCCGCGGGCTGCGCTCGGGCCTGAGTGCCCAGCGCCCTCCCGCCGGGCCGCCGGCCTGTCCGCACTGTCCTCAGGTGCACTGGCCAGGCACCTCACCTGGGGCTTCCGCCTGTCCAGCCTTCCTAGGCCGAACTGCTGGGGAGCCCGGCGTCAGGGGGCGCCAAGGAGCCAGGGGGGAAACGGCGAGGCGCTGGCAGGAGCCTCCAGGCGGTGCTCCCTAACCTCCCACCTCCCTGCGCCCCGCCCCGAGGCTGGGGCTTTGGAGGATGCAGCCCGGTGAGCTATTGCTTGTGGGGGGTTCCTCGCACGCTGCAGAAGGGCCTTCCCTGGGAATTGGGATCCTCAAGGAACGGGAGACCCACACCTCTCCAAGCCCCTCTAAACAGGAGCGCTCCGGGGTAGGACGCTCCGTGGTGCCGACGTGAACTGTTCCATCCCCAAACTTGATGCCATTTCGCCACCGAGAAATGGGCACTTTAGATCCTCTGGTATCCATGACTCACATTGTGCATTTGAAGGGAGAGGAGATTTCAGATAAAGAGACCTGACAGGTGAAGGAAGTTGGGAGTTGGCTTGTAAATATTTGGGGGAGAAATGTTTTAGGGAGAATGAGGCAATAGTGATCTTTCACACTCGCGCCCACACTTCCTGTCTCCCCTTTGCCTCCTCCCCACATCTCTTCATAACCAGCAAAAGCATATTGTAGTTGGTGGCCAAGGGGGTTAACACTGGTGCAGTGCCGACGCCGAAGGTAGGGCGATAGCGCCGCAGTGCGCCTTCCTGGGGAGCACAGCCACCTGGCCGGAGGCCGCTGCGGCAGCAGTCTGTCCGTGGCATCTTGCGGCCTGGTAGCGGGGCTTTTACCTCGGTCTACTGCCCCCAAGGCAGTGCTGGCTTTCCCGTGTTAGAGGCTGGATTGTTTTTATGTTTGTTATTGTTTCTTTTACTCACATACGGGAATTGAGATTATAGTGACAAAGTAACACAGTACCGCATTTGTGGAGTTTCTAATAACGACTAGGTTAGACTCCTATTTTGGAAAATTTAAGACACTGAGGAAATTGTGCCATAAAAGTAATTTGTAAGATTTTGAAAAGCAGTAAAGAAATGGTAAGAACACTTAAGTCGTATTTGCTTGTAGGATCTCAAAATCAGTGTTGTTTTCTAACTATAAAAAAATAGCTATACAGCTCTGCGTAAAAGTTTAACTGTTGCTGTTCTTAAGGCTAGTGACATAAATATTACCATGTGTAAGTTTTAAAAGAAACCTAAAAAGCCATTGCTTACTGCAGTCTCTTAATCCCAGATTTCATGAACATGGAAAGCAATGGGTGTGTTTTCTTAATTGCATCTGGTTTCCTAAAACAAAATAAACATTCCAATTGTTGACATGTTGCACCTCATTCATTGATTCAGTTGTTTGGGGTGAAGATGGAAGGACTTTGCTTGCAGACTGTGTGTAAGGTAGGAATCTTGAGTGTCAGTGTGTAGGCTGCGCTACTTGCCAGATAGGCTTCCTAGGTCCCTGGCACTCAAGAGAGTGGAACTGCTTCATCTGCACAAGGCTAAAGGTTTCTGCTTCCGCAGCCCACTGCAGTGAGAAACTGTATACCCTGCCATTATGCAGAGGTTACTGGAGAGAATCCTGAAAGCCTGCAATGAGTAGCACATCCAGAAAGGGCAAATTCGCTGCCGCATTGACTCAACAATGGAGTAACTTAAAACAACTAAACTGAATTTACCTTTTGCAGACAGTAGGTGGAAATCACTAATAGAATCTAGAAAGGTCATCTTTTACTTTATGCTTCTCATTGATTAAAATTTGTAAATGAGCTGAAATGGCCTACATATCCTAGAACAGAAAGTCAAAGACTACAGACACAGCTTTGTAACCAAATTGCCTCAGACGCTTTGTTTTTAATAGCAAAAAGCAACTAAGTAGCAATTGTGGTTTTCTGAGCTATTACTTCAGCACAGTTGTTACCATCCTGAGTCTCTCTGTAGCCATTTATAAGTTTCAAGTGCACACAAGAACATCGTTTATCTCTCTTGGCAGACGAATGTCATGCAATAGCATTATAGGTATTTCTTTTTTAGATGCATTCATTTTCGTTCTTTGCATCAGTTATCTTAAGAATAGTAATAGTAGGCCAACCAAATCCTTGAGAGAATTTAGCATTTGGTTCCATTGTTATTTTTTGATTTGTTTGCTACTAATTTATCATTTCCTTTTCCAAATAATGTCATATTATTAATTGCTTCTTTTTGGGTATTCATGTAGTGCCTAATGCATTATGGAATCCAATAAATATTAAATCAGCCAATCAGTCCATTTTGGAAGTTAATTGAATAGAATTCATATCTTTTCTTCCTACCAGGTTTTCAGTTAAAAAAGAATAATTGGTGTGTGAAAATCAGAAAAAGAGTTAAAGTTTGAGGGTTAGAGATGGAGAAAGAAGACCTCATGACCACTTTTCATACCGTAAAATGAAAAAGCATTATGGAAAAGTATGTGTAATGTAACCTGTTGACTTTTTTTATGACACTGAGTTAGCATTGTCACCCAAGAAAAGACAAGAGGAGTAGGGGGAATGGCCAGGAGAGTTTGATACCAAGTACCCAAATACAGAGTGATCCATAATGCAGCCCTTCTTCCCTTTAACTTCTCAACCAAACTGGGAATAGATGAGAAGGACCAAAAGGAGATTAAAATACTATGTTAACTTTATCCAGATTGAAGACTGTGGCTCAGACTAAAGGCCAAAGTGGGGAATCTCATTTCTTTTCCCCTAATTCATCATGCCGACCCAGTCACAAAGGAAGAATGATAGGCCTCCCCCAACACTAAGGAAGGAAGGAACCTGACCTGTACAAATTAGCACGTAAGACACCAGAGGCCCAGAAGAGCCTGACACTTTACAATCCATGAGGCAAACGGTGTGAATGAGGGAGGGCAAACCATGTAGAAATCGCTTTTCTACATCAGCCCTGCCCATCAAAGGGCTGCCAGACCTTCCCTGATTTTCCTCGTCACTAAGTCTTCCCACCCACCGAAGAGTAAGTAAGGAGATTTAATAAAATGGCAGAAACATTTTCAATAGTTCTTTCCTAGAGGTGGGAAATTGTGGTACAGTTCCTCGTGTATGGATCAGGAGGAAAGGTCAGGAAAGAATACAATTTTTCACCCTAATTTGTGTAGCAACCAGTTGTATAAAAGGGAGAAATTGAGGATGGCCTCAAGTTATTTTTTTAGAGACAGAGTCTCACTTTGTTGCCCTCAGTAGAGTGCCCTTGCATCACAGCTCACAGCAACCTCCAGCTTTTAGACTTAGGTGATTCTCTTTTTTTGGGGGGGGGGGCCTGGGCTGGATTCAAACCCACCAGCTCAGGTGTACGTGGCTGGCGCCTTAGCCCATTGAGCCACAGGCACTGCGCCATGGCCTCAAGTTGTAAGCTAGGGTAAAGGAATAGTAATATGAAGATACCCAGCAAGCCCATCCACGGAATTGTGGGTGGAGAGATCAGAACCAGAAACAGATTTTGGAGTCGTGGGAAAATGGAGGAAATGTACAAGGAAGAGAAGTTGTAAAGAGGATCGGAATCAGAAGTTAGGGGACAGCTTCTATTTCTGGACTGGCGGATAGCAAAAGTTGGACAGGAAGATAGAAACCAAGTGGGGAATATTCCAGTTTAGTGGCTTACTAGGACACATGCACAATCAGGAGGACAAGAGGGTAAGAGCTGATGACTGATGACTAGGAGACCCCTGGAAACCTTCCAGAGGGCTGATTCATCATGGCAGGACAGGCTAAAGCCAGACTTGAATAAGTTGAAGAGGGAATGAGAGAGGAAGAGAGAGAGGCTTGTTGACTACAATCTTTGAAGAGATTTAACTCTAAAGGGGATAAGTAGAAAATCAATTAAAGACTGAGTAAAGGCCAATAATGATTCTTTTGCAGTATAGGGGTATCTGAACTACTTTTATTTTTTCTTTTAGACAGTGACTCACTCTGTTGCCCATCATAGTTGACAGCAACGTCAAACTCCTGAGCTCAAGCAATCTGCTTGCCTCAGCCTCCCAAATAGCTGAGACTGTAGGTCTGCACCACCATAACTAGCTAGCTACTTTTTCTATTTTTTAGTAGAGACAGGGTCTCACTGTTGCTCAGGCTGGTCTCCAACTCCTGAGTTCAAGCAATCCGCCTGCCTTGACCTTCCAGAGTGCTAAGATTACAGGTGTGCGCACCATAGCTGGCCTTAAACACATTTCTAGGGAACTTGGGGGATGGAACTAGCAGTAGGAGAGGAAAAATTGAAGACAGAAAGAAAGCATGGTGTGGATTTGTGATTTAGCATGTTGTTTCAACATACCTTCATCTCCCCACCCACCAGCACTGGTTCTTTCTTGTCTCAGGCCGCTTTTATCTCTGCAAAGTTAAAATTGAGCCTGATTAGTTATGCAAGCTCTCTGCCCATGGTTTTCCTCCCTACCAACCTTGGATGCTAACATTCAGACTTGAGCAGTGATTGTTAGAGAAAGATAAGGAATGTCTTGGAATGCAGCACATATTGTCTAGTTCATTACCAGCTTACGAGCACGTGAGTAAATCACCCTACTGGTATTTATAGAAGGACATTACAATGAACTATTACCCCCTTGAAAACTAAAATTCAGGTAAGAATGGCTCTATAAATAAATTACTAGAAATAAATTATACTAATTTTGAACCGGTAGCCTACTTGTTTCTAGGTAAAGAGTGTTATATATGTGCTTATGTTAAAAGGCAAAGGATCTATATCATTTGGAAGAAGCTACTTCATCTGATATAACCTTGGATGTGATTTGTAGCCACCAGAACCAAGCAAGTCATCATGTGGATGTATTACTGTTATCTTTTTAATATTTGAGTTTTTGAAAGAAAAATAATTGTAATTTGGAGTAATATCAAATATTTTTTCAGCAAAAATTCCCTAGGAAAGAGTTTTATACTTATTTTACCATAATAAAAACTTTTAAAATAGGCTTGGCGCCTGTGGCTCAACGGGCTAAGGCGCCAGCCACGTACACCTGAGCTGGCGGGTTCGAATCCAGCCCGGGCCCACCAAACAACAATAATGGCTGCAACCAAAAAAATGGCTGGGCGTTGTGGCAGGCACCTGTAGTCCCAGCTATTTGGGAGGCAGAGGCAAGAGACTCACTTGAGCCCAGGAATTGGAGGTTGCTGTGAGCTGGGATGCCACGGCACTCTATCTAGGGTGACAGCTTAAGGCTCTGTCTCAAAAAATAAATAAATAAAATAACCTAAAGTATCATTATAAGAGAAAACATTTCAAATGGAAATTGTTCTTTTACATTTTAGAAATTTTAGAGTGTAATGAAGATCTGTTGTTCTATGGGTTGCCATGCTGAAGAATCTATGATAATACCTGGGGAAAAAAATGTTCTTTTTTGTTAGCATTACAGACTTTTCAAAAAAAATCTGCTGAGTTTGGGAGCATAAAATCATCAATACAATTGAATTCATCTACTGTATAATGTTTTGCAGATAGTTTTTGAAAAGTAATCATTTATTGTCAGCAAGCAAATAGAATTCATTTATATAGCTTCCACATTGAGTATATAGGATTAGTCATGCAGCAAAATACTGAGTCATTTGGCCAGAAAATTCACTCGTAGTTGTATGAACTGCCAATGGAAAATTTGAGAGCTGTTCATAAATCAAATTATAAAGCTCTTAGAGTTATAAGGCACTGAGCAGTATTGTTCATTATTATTCTGATAGTGTAAAATACTTCCACTATTTCTAAGCATGGGCAGTTTGCAAAAAGCAAGTTTGAAAGCTAAAGACCTGGCTTTGTAGATCCGCAATGAACAATGCCATGTAAGTTATAAGCATTTCAATGTTGTCAAGTAAAGAAAAAGAAAAAAAGTAAGGTACCAGGTTTATAGTTGAATAGTTCACATGTTATGCGATGAACAAAGACTTGATATCTTTTTTTAGGATATATAAGTTTATTTTATATTAGAGAGAGGGAAGAGAGTGCAAGGGGGAGATGAAAGAGAAGGGAGCAGAGAGCTGGGAGGGAGAGAAAGCAGAAGAAAGCAGAGCAAGGAGATGCCCTGGCATCCCAACAGGAAGGGAGAATGCCAGCCCAGATGTCTTCATAATAAAACTGCAGCAATATTGATTAGCTAGATTTTCTCCACTTCTTAACAATCATTCTTTGTCATTTAAGATTTTTGCATCGAATATTTTGTACTAATAGCTTTGTATGCTGGTACAGCAGTGTGCTGATGGCCTGAAAGAATGTCACGAAGGGGGCCAAGGTACCAAGTGTACCAAGGAGAACAGAAAATTGTGATGAGTAACTGACAATTAATAAAAGATGTTTCAGGCTGGGCGCGATGGCTCATGCCTGTAATCCTAACACTCTGGGAGGCTGAGGCGGGTGGATTGCTGGACCTCAGGAGTTTGAGACCAGCTCTAGCAAGAGTGTGACCTTGTCTCTACTAAAAATAGAAAAATTAGCCAGGCATTGTGGCAGGAGCCTGTAAGCTGAACTACTCAGGAGGCTGAAGCAAAAGATGCACTTCAACCCAAGAGCCTGAGGGTGCTGTGGGGTATGATGCCATAGCACCCTCAGGCACCCTCTATCCAGGGTGATAGAGTGTGACTCTGTCTCCAAAAATAATCAATAAATAAACAGAAGATGTTTTAATAACACATAGTTCCAGAGGTTATTGAAATTATTCCAATGTGATGACATTACATGAATTTAGGAACAGAAAGAAAAGTGCATCTTAAAATGTCTTTGTAGGGCGGCAGCTGTGGCTCGAGTAGGGCACCAGCCCCATATACTGAAGGTGGAGGGTTCAAACTTGTCCTCGGCCAAACGCAAAACAGAAAAATAGCCAGGCGTTGTGGTGGGCGACTGTAGTCCCAGCTACTCGGAGGCTGAGGCAAGAGAATCGCCTAAGCCCAGGAGTTGGAGGGTGCTGTGAGCTGTGTGATGCCACGGCACTCTACTGAGGGCGATAAAGTGAGACTCTGTCTCTACAAAAACAAAAAATGTCTTTGTAGCCCCAAATACTTTTATAGAGTAAAACAGGAAAAAAGAGCAAACACCCTAAATTAAAAATATATCATAGAGTTTAAATTTCAAAGAAGAAAGTGGAAAATCTAAAACCTTCCAACCCAACAGCACTGGTCCTAAAGTCTAGTCTTAGATTCACACTCTGCAAAGATTATCATAGTCTTAAGGCCTAAAGGAGGGACCAAAGGGGTTAGTATTAAAATTCCCAGAAACTATTCCTAGATGTTCTGGTAAATCTTGCTGCAAGCCACAGAGGCTTTTCTTTTCTTTTTTTTTTGAGACAGAGTCTCAAGCTGTCACCCTGGGTGGAGTGCTATGGCCTCACAGCTCACAGCAACCTCAATCAAACTCTTAGGCTTAGGGCAGCACCTGTGGCTCAGCAAGTAGGGCACCGGCCCCATATACCAAGGGTGGCAGGTTCAAACCCCGCCCTGGCTGAACTGCAAAACAAAAAAATAGCCAGGCATTGTGGCGGGCACCTGTAGTCTCAGCTACTCGGGAGGCTGAGGCAAGAGAATCACCTAAGCCCAAGAGCTGGATGTTGCTGTGAGTTGTGTGATGCCACAGCACTGTACCGAAGGCCATAGAGTGTGACTCTGTCCGTACAAAAAAAAAAAAAAACAAAACTCTTGGGCTTAAGCGATCCTCTTGCCTCAGCCTCCCAAGCAGCTGGGACTACAGGTGCCCGCCACAATGCCAGGATATTTTTTGGTTATAGTTGTCTTTGTTGTTTGGTGGGCATAGGCTGGATTTGAACCCACCAGCTCTGGCATATGTGGCTGGCGCCCTGGCTGCTTGAGTTACAGGCTCTGAGCCAATGAGGCTTTTCAACATTCAACAGCCGGCTGTGGAGTGTGCAGACCAGGTAACTGGGGCCCTCAATCCCTCCAGGGTAATTCTGCTGTTCACGGTGAGAAAGCCACCCATCCATACCACCTGCTCAGCTCCACCTACTCATTATTTCTAGCTTTCCACCAGGTGTGAAATGCTGTGGTTTAAATGTTTGTCCTCTCCCAAACTGATGTTAAAATTAGACTACCATCATGACAGTATTGGGAGATGGAACCTTTGAGAGGTGACTGGGCCATGAGGGCTATGCCCTCATGAATGGATTAATGGTGCTCTGTTGGGAGTGGAAAGGGGCTAGTTTAGCCCCTTTCTCCTCTCTCTCTTTTCCTCTCTCAAATCTTCCACCATGGAATGACACAGCAAAATGGCCCTCTCCAGATGCCAACCCCTTGATATTGGACTTCCCAGCCTCTAGAACTGTAAGCCAATAAATTCCTGTTCATTAGAAATTCCTCAGTCTGTTGTACTCAGTTATCACAGCACAAACCAGACTGAGAAACCACCCTTGTCATCTTTGTGGACCTCTGCTCTCTCCCCACCACCGTATTCCCAGGACACTAAGTCTCAGTGTCCCGTCATCGTGAATCATATTTGGTAATGGTTTGAGGCTGACTATTTCATTACATGACTGTCTCACTCCAGTGATCTCTCAGTCTGCCTAGTTCTATTTCTTCCAAGTTTCCTTCTGACTCTCTAGGCTGTGAGGGTTTTGGTGAGACAACATTCATAGATTCCACTCAGAAACAGACTTTGAATCAACATCATTTCCAGAGTGCCTCAGATACCTCCGGGCCCAGTGGCCCAAGAAATCCTGTTCTTTGTAGGATTTCATTTTGTGACCATGTATAAGGAGGCAGGAACCCACTTTGAGAAAATGTTGCAGGGCTGTAGTTAATGTGCCAGACTCCTTCGTGGTCTGCTGTCTGGTGAGCTGTTAATAGTCTTGGTCTTAGTCCCTGGGTAAAGGGGCACCAGCAGCAACCTAAGAGTTGGTTGGTATGATCCTTATTCACTTGTTTTCCTCACCCAAAAGGCAGAAGATGCCATGCTCTGGTCTTCCCTTGGTCTGGAAACCTAATTATGTGTAATAATAGCCAACACTTATTTAGTATCTGCTCTCTGCTGGACCATTGCTAAATGCTTTACATGCACTTAATTTTCACAGTGACCATGGTAAGGTATTAATCTTATACCTATTTCATAGATGAGAATCCTGGGGCTTAGAGATGTAAGGAGCTCCCCCAAGATCACACAGCTAGCATGTGGCATAAAGATTCTCCAGCACTGCAAAAAGCACTTCTGTTGCATGTTTTTCATCTGCACTGCCTCCCTGTCCACAGCAGCCCTTCCCCTAAAGGACTTCCTCTTGTTGGGGCTTGCTGGGCAGCAACGCTTCCTCTCTTCTGATTGTCCATATCCAGATTAATGAGAACTAGCCCAACACTCCAGAAATAGCAGATGTTTTCTGGCACACAAGGTATGTAGTCCTCTCCTTTAGCCTGAAGGGAATTTATTTAGACCACTTCTCCTAATCCTTCCACCTAACAAGCCTCCTTTGATTAAAAGTTTATATTTTTTACTTGTGCCACTTCATTGCTATGCCTCCATCACTACCACTTGGGTAAATTTGACCCAGAACAACCTCCAGATACCTCAAGAAGCTTGGGGTAGAGGGGAGGCATGTTCCCACTTTGGAAAAAGGCCTCTTTTGGAAATCACCTGGTTGTCCTTCATAGGACAACAATAATTAGCCCTTCAAAGGGCTAACAAGAATAATTTTTTTCTTTGTAATTTTACATAAGATTGGGGTTTATCTAATATAGCATCATAGGCATCGAGGTTAATTTGTTATGTTTCTTGAAACCCTCCCCTCTCACCACTGTTGAAAATACCATCCCCTACACTTACATGTTTGATCTAAGCACACATGAGGGGAATCTGGTTGTATTTTCTTCCATTAATAATGCAGATACTGGGCGGTGCCTGTGGCTCAGCGAGTAGGGCACCAGCCCCATGTACAGAAGGTGGCGGGTTCAAACCCGGCCTCAGCCGAACTGCAAAACAGAAAAATAGCCGGGCATTGTGGCAAGCGCCTATAATTCCGGCTACTCGGGAGGCTGAGGCAAGAGAATTGCCTAAGCCCTGGAGTTGGAGGTTGCTGTAAGCTGTGTGATGCCACGGTATTCTGCCGAGGGCGATAAAGTGAGACTCTGTCTCTACAAAAAAAAAATAATAATAATAATAATAATGCAAATACTGTTAAAAAGTAATGTGCTATTAATATACCTAACATATTAACATAATAAAGTAGTATTATTATTTCCATTTCACAGATAGAGAAGCAGAGGCACAAAATATTTTCATAGGTGTGAAATATTAGAGCTAGGACCTAGACAATGTGGTTCTAAAACCTATGTTTATAACCAATTATGTGACCATCTAATATACCTGGGAGAGATTTTAGACTGAAACGCTATCTCCAACTACCTACATAGCAAACTTTACTTCTATTAGAGAAAAAGAAAAGTATTTCATTAAACTTTCTGTCCTTTCCTAGAAGGACAAATTTGATCTTCTCTTTCTTTGTACACGATATACATTTGCCCAAGGTTTTGTCTCCCCATGACTCCTTGAGCAACTTCCCTACCATTGAATCAAGGGCTCACAACATTGTTGCAAAATGCCATTGCTGGTGAGTCTGCCGTTCCTCTCCACTCCTGACCCTCAAGGTTAGGTTGGGTTTGAACTCACTGTACCCGTCTATTCTTCCTTGCTTTTATGTAGCATCCTGGGCCCTGGCAAGCTAAATAGTTCCATTACATCTCCATGGGCTTCCTTCTTTGATCAATATTCGTATTTGCATTCTCCACCCTCAGCTAGTTTCCTAGTTCTGACCAGCCCTGCAACTTGCCCACACCCAATACGTTTTAAAAGAAGAACATGTCCTCTTACATTCCCTTCCAGTTTTACCACTCCATAACTCAATTGATAGCAAAATGCTATTGCTCACAAATACTGTATATATGAACATATTTTTCAAATGACCTAGATAGAGGAGGTAGGGAAATAACTTGATGAAAATGCATACTGTAGCTGACCATTCTTTTTTATTTTAATGTTGCTTCAAGGTGGTATGAAAGAATCTTAGAATAAAAAGAGACATGATTGGGCTTGCCCCTATAGCTCAAGCAGCTAAGGCACTAGCCATTATACACCAGAGCTGGCGGGTTCAAATCCAGCCCGGACCTGCCAAACAACAATGACAACTACAACCAAAAAATATCCAGGTGTTGTGGCAAGCACCTATAGTCCCAGTTACTTGAGAGGCCAAGGCAAGAGAATCGCTTAAACCCAGGAGCTGGAGATTGCTGTGAGCTGTGATGTCACGGCACACTACCCAGGGCGACAGCTTGAGATTCTGTCTCAAAAAAAAAAAAAAAAAGAAGAGACATGATTGGACTAAGTGCGGAGAAAAAACACTTAGTATGATTTATTAGGTAAATCACCTGAAATATGTGATCCAACACATTAATTGTTTAGACCTAAAATTTTGAGAGTATAAAAGTACAAAAGTAATGAAGACATTGGTAAATGGTCACCAGTTATTTCTTTAATACATGGGATAAGGAGATAGATATTTCAAAGAGAAATTAGCTTGTCTTTTCATGTTATAATTGCTTAGATAAATTAATATCTGAAAATTGAATCACTCCTGATTTTCCTGCATAGGCATTAATTCTTGGATCAGAATTATGACCTTTATGACTTTTAAAGATTGTTCTAGGAGTTATTAATGTTCTAGAATACATTTATTTAAGCAAAAAGTGTAACAATCTTATCTTGCTCTTAACTTTCAGATGAATGGAATGTTCTACATTGATCAAAACAGTGTGACTTGGAAGACATTTTACAGTTATCCAAAAATAGAACTTTTAATTGATTTTACTCTTTATTAGGCTTAACTTTGTTATCTGTGTTAATGAATGGGGGGGGTGGGGAAAGGCCTGTAATTATTGAGAAGACAGATGGTTACAGAATAAAATCTGAGAAGAAAATGCTTGGAGGCCCTAGCACCATAGGAATATTTCCTATTCCCTCTGAGTTTGGCATATAATTTCTTTCTTTCTTTTTTTTTTTTGAGACAGAGCCTCAAGTTGTCACCCTGGGTAGAGTACTGTAGCACCACAGCTCACAGCAACCTCCAACTCCTGGGCTCAAGCAATTCTCCTGCCTCCAACTCCCAAGTAGCTGGGACTACAGGCACTCGCCACAACACCCGGCTTTTTTGTGGTTGCAGCCGTCATTGTTGTTTGGCGGCCCAGGCTGGATTCGAACCCACCAGCTCAGGTGTTTGAACCATAGGTGCCGAGCCAGCATATAATTCTTGTGCAAACTTTCACATGGTTCTGCCCATGGCGGTGGGCTTTTCACTGACAATCGATGGGGATAAATGACACTGGGAAAGAACAGCCAAAGGTCGTCTTCCACTGTTCCCAGCCTCTGAGTTCTGTGCGGTTGCCTCACTGCTGTGTAAGTCTTCTTGGTGAACACACTAAGGTGAATGTAAGGCAGCCACACTGTTTAATTTCAGACGAGTCAAAGCATTTAGCACTTAGTCCTTTTGCCAGGTCAGTAGTAACAGAGATTCAGGTACAGATGATGAAGCTAATGTGTGTGCAGCCAATAGCACTAGCAATGCTGGGAGTATTGATCCAGTGATAGAAATCTGAGTGCTTACACATGAAGAGAAGAGCAAAAGATAGAGATTTTCCCTCTTTTCTTAGAGCTCTTTTACCACTGGAAGTAAAGCTTGATCCATGGTAGGATGGGCTGTACCAGAGCGTGGAAATCAGACATACCAGCCCTATCCAATAGAACAGTAATACCCCAGTAAACAAACAGTGGAGGTCAAAGCACATTGTCAGATTCAGAAATCCATAGGGAGAGAACAGGTGGAAGCACTGGCAGCAGAAGGAATCTCCTGGCTGGCAATAAATAGACACCCAGACAGTCAGGAGGTACGAGAACTTCATATGTTATATCAGTCAGGGTTCTGGCACGATAACAGATGGCCTGCTAAAATTAGGATGATTTGAGAAGATTTTAAACAAAGGGACTATTTGAGAAGGTATGGGCTCAGTATGGGGGAATAGGAAGGAGACTGTTAGACCTCAGGACTAGTCAGAGTGGAAATGTTAACAGCCCTCAACCAGAGAGAGAAAGGTCGTGGTAGTCACAGCCTGAAAGGAGAGAGTCACATAGACAATGTGAGGTGACACCACAGAAGGAGAGCCAGGAGGATAATTTCTCCTGACTCACCACCCTCCTTCCTTCTGATCTCCTGTGTGGACACTCATTGATTCAACTCTATGGAAAAGAGGGCTAGGGAGCTCAAGCAGGTCAACCTCCAGGCTTCGCCGAATAAAGAAGGCTGGAGAAGGAATCTGGAAGGACGAAGAAAAGATTCAGCACTGGCGTCTGACTAAGAAACACTTGATAAGCCAGCCAAGATCCCAGTCCCTGGGGGAATAGGACTACAGGGCAGAAACTTAGGCTTGGAGGGCCAAGTCCGGGACTTAGTCAAATGAAAAAAGCAAAAACCTAGACGTGTTGCAAAACTGACTTGATAATTAGTTTCTCAGTTCTGGCTCAAGTCCTTTAGCCAGCTGATGGGTTAGCAACTGGGAGCAGTTACCAGGGTCCACTGGGACCTCAGTTCTTTCATCTGACCAATCCTGGTATCTATCTCAGAGGTTAGCACAGGTTAAATACATAGCATAGCACCTTATACATATTAAACACTCAGTAGATGTTAGCTATATTTTCCTGCGTTTTAAGAAAAGGAAACAGAATTTAGAAAAATCTGAGGATATCGTATATAGGGCAGTATAGGGAGCTCAATACATTCCTTTCCTCGACAATGGTCACATCTATGACAACACATGGTTCCACTGCTTTCTTTGTTTACTGACCAGATAGCAATGTTTTCCTTTCCTTTCCCAAGATGGAAATTTTAAAATGATTCGGGTCTACAGTCCCTCACACACACTTAATGTCTCTTAGCCTCCCATAGACACTCTAATTCAGTCTAACTAATGCTGTCATAGTTTGGCAGAACTGTTGAACCATCCCAAAGCATACTGAGCATCTTTTTAATCATGATATTGCCGGAACAATTTGGAAATTGAATTTTTTTATATCACTTGAAAATGAGGGAAGTAAAAAGAATAAGTGAAGATGCTCCTTCGTGGACGTTAGTAAAACCTAGTCCTTTCCCTCCAGAAGTCGCGTCACTTTGATGAGAAAGCCATCCACACATTTGTTCTGCTCAGTAGAGTGCTGTTGGAGTATTGGCGTTTTCAGAATGTCCCCCAATCATGTAGAGCCATTCGGATCTTCACTTCTCTTCCTCTAGTTGCATATGTAACTAAAAATAAATAATATGAACATCTCTCTCCTCTATGCCCCGCCTTGCTCAGTGGCTGAGCTAGTCCACTTCGCAGAGCTCATTAAGCCATCCACTTTAGAGTTGTTAGCAGTGTTTTCCCGGCACTTTGCAGTTCATGTAGAGGTTATGCCTCAGTTCATACTCCGACCCGCGTACTGCAAGGGACCATTTATGTCTAAATGATGTTGAACGCTTAAGTTCACGAGCTTATCCTAGAAAAAGTGCTACACACCTCATTGCTCAATATCACTACAGTCACCTTTGAAGTCCTCCCCTTGACCATTTGGTGACCACAGTGACATTCAGCAATGGAGTATGCAGCACTTTTTCTAGGATGAGCTTGCAAACTTCATTATCTGACCTCGTACCTTCCAAAATGTGTATGTATAGACAGCAATCCAAAACTTTTCAAACCTATGGAAGGGTGTTGAGGTTCTGTTGTGATGCTATACTTTATTTTCAGATTTTTTATTTAATTCATAATAGAGAACTTATATTCAAATACAAAGACAGAGGAAACATCTGAATTATACTTTGATATTCATTTAGTTTCTGTAAGTTTGGTGATTTTTGTTTCTTGGAATGTCAGAGGTGGTTTTTGAATTCCTATAGTAGTTGTGTCGTGATTTATTAAAGTTCAACATAAATGCATTGAGAACTTATATCTTATTAACTTTATTGACCTCACTGGTTACAAAGCTCCCCTTTCAATGTTGTTTCTTAGATACTGTGTTTTTCATAATTTGACTTGCTTAGGATATTGTTTTTCAAACGATGGGGGTTATATCTCACTTATGTAGGACTACAGGGCAGAAATTTAGGCATAGAGGGCCAGGTTGAGGACTTAGTCAAATGAAAAAAGCAACAAATAAAAAGCAAATTAATGTGCTTTGGCCACCACTTTCAAAAAAGAAATAGAGTAGATAGAATAAAGTGAGAGAATGCATTGTATGTAGTAAGATTAAACAAGTTTCATGAAATTTGTAATTGCATATATGTGTGTTTTATGGATCCAAACGTATTTTTACTATGAGCTGCATTCAAAAAAAGATTGAAAGCCATTGGCTTGATTACATATCTTGAGTGTAACCATAGCTGGGGTGACATTTCATCCCATCCCCTGAAACTTTTCAAGTAATTAATGAAATGCTATTTTGAAAATAAATAAAGGGGCAGGGGAGATAACCACATGGTAATTTTTTTACTAGTTATCAGGAACAGGTAGTATTTAATATATAGACATGTTCATAATATTCCTTCTGAATTTGCTAATTGGCTGTTAACATAAACATTAAATCTCCTGTTTATGAATGTTCTAACAGAATATTAACCTGAAATCTATTAAAAAGTAGACATTTAATTTATTTACTTATTTTATTAAGTCATTTGTACATAGATCATGCATACATTTATGCCATTATGGGATTCACTATGTTGATTATTTGTACAAATTGGAATGCTTATATCCTACTAATCAACATAGCGCTCACCTCATTTACCCAATTACAGCGTTAAGACATTTATGTTCTACACCTAATAGATCCAACTTGTACTTGCAATATGCTCCATAGGTGTGGTCCCCCATTACCCCTCCCTCTATCAACCCATCCTCTTCTCTTCTCCTCTCTCTTCCTTTCCCTCCTTCATCCTATAGGCTATAGTTGTGTTTCATTTTTCATAAGCAAGTGTGAGTGATTATAAATTGGTTTCACAGTGAGAAAAATGCAAACCCAAACCACTATGAGATACCATCCAACTCCAGTAAGAGTAGCTCACATCACAAAATCCCAAAACCACAGATGTTAGTGTGGATGTGGAGAAAAGGGAACACTTCTGCTCTGCCGGTGGGAATACAAGCTAGTACATTCCTTTTGGGAGGAAGTTTGGAGAACACTCAGGGATCTAAATGTAGACTTGCTGTTTGACCCTGCAATTCCTCTTCTATGTGTATATCCAAAGGACCAAAAATCATTTGGCAATAAAGATATTTGCACCAGATTGTTCATTGCAGCTCAATTCATAATTGCCAAGTCCTGGAAGAAGCCCAGGTGCCCATCGACCCATGAATGGATTAATAAATTGTGGTATATGTATACCATGGAATACTATGCAACATTAAAATAAAATGGAGACTTTACCTCTTTTATGTTTACATAGATAGAGCTGGAAAAGTAAATATTTTAAATGAAGTCTGATATGTCCACACCTGGTTGGTCTTGAGCCTACTGTGTGTTTGTGAAATTATCCTTTACTTATCCTTTAATACTCTCTGTGTATTAATGTGTAGAAATTATCCTTTAATACTCTTTGTGAAACAACTGTGGGGAAAAATATTTTCAAAGAAACTTGAAGATTTGCTCCTTGACCAAATCATACCAGCAGAAGAAAAGTTTAATACACCTAGAGATAATATGTATAATAACTATGTTTTGTCAACTAACTTGGATTTTTTTTAATTTTTTGCTGTGGTAAAATACACATAACATAAAATGTTCCATCTTAGCCATTTTTAAGCATAGTGTTCAGTGGCATTAAGTACATTCAAATTGTTATGCAACCATCACCATCCAGATCAAGGATACTTTTTATCTTGCAAAACTGAAACTCTATACCCACTAAATAATGACTTCCCATTCCCCTGCACCCTCAGCCCCTGGCAATCATCATTCTACTTCCTCTTTCTGTGACTCGGACTACTCTAGGTACCTCATACAAGTGGAATCGTAAGGTCTTTGTATTTTTGAAGCTGACTTATTTCAGGTAACATGATGTCATGAAGTACATCCATGCTGTAGCCTGTATCAGAATTTCTTCTCTTACAAGGCTGAAGAATATTACACGATATGTACATACCCCATTTTGCTTATCTTTTCATGTATCGATAGTCACTTGGGTTGCTTCCCTCTTATAGCTATTGTGAATAATGCTGCTATGAACATGGACATATAAGTATTTCTTAGAGAGCCTGCTTTCATTTCTTTTGAGTACACACCCAGAAGTGCAATGGCTGGGTCATCTGGTAATTATATTTTTAATATTTTGAGGAACTACTATACTGTTTTATATCAGTGGTCTCATTATTTTACATTACCACAAACAGTCTGTATGGATTCCAATTTTTCCATATTCTTATCAACACTTGTAATTTTGGGGAATCTGAAACAAGAAGATCGCTTAAGCTCAAGAGTTTGAGGTTGATGTGAACTATGATGATGTAATGGTACTCTACCATTACAGAGTAAGACTCTGTCTCAAAAAAATAATAACAGTTATAGTTCTGCTTCAGGATTCCTATAGGCTATATAATGTTGCTCTCAACTCACAAGAAAGCAAGTCATGGCTAGGCACCTGTGGGTTAAGCAGCCAAGGCACCGGCCACATACACCTGAGCTGGCAGGTTCAAATCCAGCCTGGGCCCACCAAACAATAATGACAGCTGCAACCCCAAAATAGCATTGTGGCAGGTGCCTGTAGTCCCAGCTACTTGGGAGGCGGAGGCAGTAGAATCACTTGAGCCCAGAAGTTGGAGGTTGCTGTGAGCTGTGATGTCATGGCACTTTACCCAGGGCCACAGCTTAAGGCTCTGTCTCAAAAAAAAAAAAAAAGAAAAGAAAAGAAAAATCAAGTCACAAAGATTAAGTCTTGTATTTCATCAAAGCAGAATGTGTTCACAAAAATAAAAGATGAAGATGAGTACAAGTTTCTTTGTGGCTCATTTATTAGCCGAGCAAGGAAAACCATTTATGCAGAGTGAGAGTTAATTAACGCTGCTTGACTGCAGTAGTTGAAGGCTTGTGTTCAGAAAAAATAAATTGACTTTGGACTATTAGCCTTTCAGGAAAAAGAGTTGCTCAAAGATTTGGGAATATTGATAGCAACACAATAATCAATTAAGGAACAAGGCAAGTAACTGAGATTTTCTTATTCCTTGATCAGTCAACAGAGGTTAATGCTCAGTTGTTTTTATTTGAGGAACAAATTCTGAGTTTAGCATGACTAAGAAATTATCCTTTATCAATACTTGTTGTGACTGTGGGGAAAAATATTTTCAAAGAAATTGAGAAATGACTAATTTGGTATAACCTGAAGTGGAATCTACAAAGATGTGTCACAACTGATGGTGGTTAAATATGTGTGTAGCAGGAAAAGGCTTAGATTAATTTACAGAGCTTATGAAAACTTAAGTTTTAAAGCCTTTACTTATTCACTTTATTATCTATCACAGGTAATTTGCAGAAAATATTTGAACCTATCATTTGTATTTTTTAAAAAGTATTGAAATATAATTCATATACCATGTAATTCACTCATTTAAAGTATACAACTCTGGTTTTTGTATATTCACAAGATTTTCCAACTATTACTGTAATTCAATGTTTTAAACAGTTTTGTCCCCTCTAAAAGAAACTTGAAAAGATGAAAGAAATTTGGGCTATTTAATTTTCTGAAAACGTATTGCATCAAGGAATATAAACATCCTTTACGAAGATGATGAAATTGGAAGACTTTGAATCAAGTGGAAATGTGTACTGAATTGGCCGGTGGAAGAAAGAACAATAGGAAGCATTTAGTGAAAGTAAAATAGTAGTAAAGCTGTAGTGAAAGTACCTGTCTAGTATCATTGTGAAACATACAGTTGTAAATATATTATTTGTCCTTTTTTTTGTTTTTAAGGAAAAACATTAACTTTGGGGCCACGTGCAGAATAGCATCATCTACATGGACATTCCTTCCTCCCACGATTTCAGAAAACCTTTGATAACAAATTGAGAAAATGCAGAAGATCTTTCCAACAGAAGAAATTGCCAATACTCAAGCTTTTAGAAAAGGAAAGAGGAAACGGACAGAGACAATGGACTCAGAAAATGCAAATAATGACATGGATAAAGGGCAGGTTGGTTTTTTTCTGTGCCTTGGTTCAGTTTTATTATCTATCTTAATCATAATTCCATGATTCCTTTCATAATTTATTGGTACTTTCCCCTCCTCTGTTATTTCATTCTTCTGTTTAATTCTTCATTCAGTTGAGGGAATATAATTTCACTTTCTGTTTTTAATATTGGACAAGTTAGGTTAGAACCATAACATTCTCAACAGACAATTTACCTTCTTCTCCATAAGTCTCACCAAATATGCTATTATTCAAACTTTCCTTGATATTCTGGGAATTTAAAGATCAGCAAACTGTCAGAAACTATTCCTTCCTCACCAAAAATATTGGAAAGATTAGAATACTTCTTTTTAAAGATTTATTGTTTTTCTTTTTACATCCCAGTTTCTGGCCCATTCTCATCACTGGTCTGGCCAGACCCCTCACTTATTTCTATGTATTCATTTGTTCGTTTTTCATCTGAATTTCCCAGTCCCATTCACCACCTATTATTTTTGTTTTGTTTTGTTTTGTTTTTTTGGAGACAGAGTCTCACTCTGGGGCCCTTGGTAGAGTGATGTGGCATCATAGCTCACAGCAACTCAGACTCTTGGATTCAGGTGATCCTCTTGCCTCAGCCTCCTGAGTAGCTAGGACTATAGGTGTGCACCACAATGCCCAGCTAGTTTGTTTCTATTTTTAGTAGAGACGTGGTCTCACTCTTTCTCAGGCTGGTCTTGAACTCTTAAGCCCAAGCAACCCACCTCCTTTGACCTCCCAAAGTGCTAGGATTACAGGTGTGAGCCACCTGCCTGGCCTCACCACCTGTACTTTGAACAACTGGTCAATGCGTTCATTCTGCACCCTTTTATTTATGTATTTTTGTAATTCACATATTTGTGTGTCTTTGTGTATGTCTATGTAGTGTTTATGTTCATGTCATCTGATTTAATAATTATATTCTTTTGCTTTAAAATATTTTTTTAAAGTAAACAGTGGAAACTCTCCCTCACATCCCTGTCTCCCAACCGCTTTGTCTGCCCCACCCCTCACGACCCGTAGCCTCATTTATTGCTTTCTTGTCTATCCTTCCAGTGTTCAAATAAAGCATGTATGAATATACGTTCTTAGCCCCCTTTTGGTGCAAAATTAACTTACTGTATATTATGCCTTGAACTTTCTCTTTTTATTTAGTATATTTTCAAGATCTTTCCTTTATATTGAGAGCTTTCTCTTTTTTACAGGTCTGTGATATTGCACTATGTGCATGTACCATCCTTTATTTAACTGGTTCACTATGAAGCTTTTGAGTTATTTCTATTTTTTTTTTTTTGCTAGTGGCAGTCTCACTTTGTCACCCTCAGTAGAGTGTGCTGTGGCGTCACAGCTCACAGCAACCTCCAACTCCTGGACTTAGGCAATTCTTCTGCCTCACTCTCCCAAGTAGCTGGAACTACAGGCGCCTGCCACAATGCCCAGCTATTTTTTATTGCAGTTTGGCCGGTGCTGGGTTCGAACCTGCCACCCTTGGTATATGGGGCTGGCGCCCTACTCATGGAGCCCCAGATGCTGCCCCTGTTCCTGATTTTTCAATCAGCATTGTTTTTTAATTACATTTTATTATGTATATTTTAGGTATATAACATGATGTTATGGGATTCAAATAGAAAGTAAGATGGTTACTATAGTGAAGCAAATTAACATATCCATCATCTCACACACTTACTCACTTTTTAAAATTTTTGTGGCAAGAGAAGCTAAGATGTACTCATTTAGCATGAATCCCACATATAGTACAATTTTATTAATTATAGTCCTCATGTGCATTAGATTTCTAGACTTGTTCATTCTACATCTCTGTTACTTTCTATCCTTTGACTTACATCCCCCCATTTTTAAGCACTGTTTTATTCTTTATCTCTGTCTGAGATGGGTTTTTTTTTTAGATTCCAGATATAAGTGAGAGCATGTAATATCTTTCCTTTTGTGTTTGGCTTATTCATTTAACATAGTATCCTCTAGTTTTAGCTACATTGTGACAAATAGGAAAATCTCATTCTTTTTAGGACTGAATAATGTTACACACACACATACACCATAGTTTCTTTACCCACTGTCCATTGACAGACACCTTGGTTGTTTCCATACAATCAGCACTGCTTCTAACATCTGCCTGTGTTGTTATGTACACATTTATGTAGATCAAAGGATAGAAAGGAACAGAGCTGTAGAATGAACAAATCTAGAAATCTAATGCACATGAGGACTATAGTTAATAAAATTGACTATCCTTTGCATCTAACTACTGCATAGCACCATGTTTTATTACCTTTTCCTCCCCTGATGAATAATCAGATTGGCTCCAGCATCTTACTACCACAATGACAAAATAAATATTCTCATACGTGACCCTGTCAAAAAAAGGAATTTCTCTGGAATAAATATATAGGAGGGTGATTTATGGCTTACAAGTTATGTGTTTGCTTCCAGGCCACCTGACTAGATATTAGAAGAATGTTTTCCAGAATGTTCACATCAGTCTTCATGCCCATAAGCTGTGCATAAGGGGCTTCTATATTTGTACTTCCCTATGACCACTTAGCATTAATATCTATATTTCTAATTTTTGCCAGATTGATAAGCAAAAATGATATCTCACTGCTTTAATCTACTGGTGCAGGTTTGGAGGGGGGAGCTCAGGGGATGTTTGAAGGGTAAAATTATCACATGCTTTTGAGGGCAGTATTCTGGCTTCTTTAGGAAAAACCTGATAGCTTCTAAACTAATCATTTCTATTTGATTCCATTGCAAATCACTATAGCCAGAGATCATATTTGGTCATAGATCATCAGCTTGAAAAGTCTCCTCTTTCGTTATGTCATCTGTGTTCTGCTTCTGTCATATCTCCGATTTATGACAGTTACCTGAAGGTCACAGGAAACCAAAAGGTTAATGTTAAAACGGTGAATCTGAAGCTTACCACTAGGCTACATCCCATTGTCTGGCAGAGAACACTTAATAAGAAGCTCTTGAAGGCTCAGCGCCCGTAGTATAGTGGTTACAGCACCAGCCACATACACAGAGGCTGGAGGGTTCAAACCTGGCCCAGGCCAGTTAAACAACAATGACAACTGGAACCAAAAATAGCCGGGCATTGTGGTGGGCACCTGTAGTCCCAGCTACTCGGGAGGCTGAGGCAGGAGAATCGCTTGAGCCCAAGAGTTTGAGGTTGCTATGAGCTGTGACGCCACAGCACTCTACTGAAGGCGACGTAGCCAGACTCTGTCTCCAAAAGTGAAAAAGAATAAGAAGCTCTTGGGAAATCCTGGAGGATACAGTCTTACCTGCTAGGCTAGTCAGATATAGAAGTAATGGACTTTTTCAAACCTTGAAGATTTAGCATGACTGACCTCTCAATTTAGATCGCATGCTGCATCCAGAGACTGCTTTCTATGTCTGCTTGCAAACTGGCTAGCGCTGACGAGAAGTAAGTGATACACACCCACATTCTTTCTCCAGTAACAAGTAGTTCAGGAGCTAACAGGCACGCAGCCTGCCCTCAACTGTCTTTTCAGGGAACAGTTTTATCAAATATGTCACCAAGTTTAACAAGAGTCAGTGGCTTTCCTATGTGCTTTTCTATATCTATGCCTTTTTGCCTACCACCTAACCAATCAAATAATTCAAATATATTTCAGATTTTAGATATTCCTACTTGTGATGCCAGATTCTGGATTGTTGCAAAAGCTGTAACAAAGACCCAAATAACATAACGTGGCTTGCACAAGATGGAAGTTTATTTTCTTCTTACATAATAGTAAGGACAGTTTATGATTAGTATGATAGCTCCATAATTTAAAAAAAATGTAAACATTGAGGATGCCTCTTAACCTTGTTCATTTACCTTCCTAAATACACTGCCTCTAGTTCTGAGTGTCCCATCACGCCAATGGAAAGAGTGGAATCCAGGCGGAGGAAGGTGTGCCTGTTCCTGTAAGGTTATGAACCAGGAGTGGTCCACATCGCTTCTCTGAGATCCTATCAGTGTGGACTTAGTCACATAGACACACTGGAAATGAAGTCTTTAGTGACAGCTATGGGCCCAACTCAAAACCTATTACTGTGCTGTAGAAGAAAGGAGAAACAGAGTAGACAAACCTGGGGTAGATAGCTGTCTCTGCCATTGTCCATTTTTTCTATTGGGGTCTTGTCTTTTCTGTTGGGTTTTTGTTTGTTTGTTTTGGAGACACCTCTGTCCCCAGAGGTGGAGTGCAGTGATATTGGCATTGCTCGCTGTGGCCTCAAACTCCTGGGATCAAGTGATCCTCCTGTCTCAGCCTCCTGAGGTAAGCCACCAGGTCTGGCTACCTCTTTTTTATTTTTTGTAAAGACAGGGTTTCACTGTGCTGGTTTGAAACATGTGGCCTCAAGCAATCCTCCACCTTGGCCTCCCAAAGTGCTGGGATTACAGGTGTGAGCCACCGTGCCCATCCTGTGGGATAGGATTTTTTTCATTTATTCTGGTGTGCTTCCTGTTCTCCTCTATTCTTATTCCTTTGCACATATACCTTATCTATTATAGAAATTGGTCTCTTATAGTTTGAGATATTATAGATATATTCTCCCAATCTAATATTTGTCTATTAACTTTATTTCCTTCCATTGATGCTCACAAATGGATTAGCATTTGCCTGATTTCCTTTCATTGTTTTAGTAACTTGCTAAAATTTGCTAGCAAGAATTAGAAAATAAATTCTATTTTTTCCAATTGCTGCTTATTAGAATTCAGGTCTCAGTAGACATTCTTCAGTTTTTAAAAATTGTTTCATTTCTATTTAATCAATATTTCATTTCTTTTTCTTTGGGTTTATACATCTAATGTGAGTATATTAGCTATTTGCTCACATATGGTATTGGTAATTTTCATTACTATTATATATAGTACACATATACACACACCTATATAGAATGAAATATGTAAGTATATACATATACAGTGGAACCTCCAGAGTTGACCACCTCCCTACATTGCCCACCTTCTCAAGTTGATCTAATTTTCACAGACCGGACTCACAACACATGTATATATCAGTCAGTAGGCCTAATTTCTTATTTGGGTCACTTCCATATGTTGGCCAGTTTGTTACAGTCCTTTAGGTGGTCAACAGAGGTTCTACCATATTTGTTTATTTATAACATAAGGGTTGAATTTACACACTTGAAATGGGCAAGCTTTATTAGAGTTCATTATTTTAATTTTACAAACTTGATATGAGACAATATAGAGAGAACATCTAGTATATTGCATTGTACACAGTGGAGATTTAATAATCATTATGATTGTGTTGGGGTACAATATATTTTGCTCTGTAATTCCTCTCCTTTGTGCATTTCTCTCCTTACTCCTCATTCATAGCCTCAACACAGCTTGGGTTTTATGACCTAAAAGCGTTTATTTGCAAACTATTGTCTCACTATTGACCTCAAAAACTATTTCTAAAACTAAAAGGTAAACATGAATGCTTTCTTCTAGGTGAATTGCTCTCTGCTTTCTCTGGTGCAATAAACCCTCAACTTGGTCTCATGCTATGTACCATAGTCTCAACAGAGAATCTATAAAACTATAAAATATATTAGTTCTATTACAAAAAAATCTACCACGTCATATGTTTTCTTCTGGAAACTTTTTTTTTTTCACTAAGCATTTCACTAAAATTAATTCATTTATTTGCCATCAGTGCTGTGTAATTTCTCTTTGTGTACCTTTAACACAATTCATTTATCCATTGTCTTGTCAACAAGCATTTGCATTGTTTTTAGGTTTTTGCCATTATGAACCATGTTGCCATTGACAGTCTTGGACATATTTTCATACATACAAAAAATTTCTCTTGTCTATAGACCTAGGAATCAATTGCAAGATCAGGAGGTAGTGAATGTTAAACTTTGTAAGATAATATCCCAAAGAGTTATATAAATGTACATTCCCACCAGCAATATTGAAGAAATTGTATTGGTCTACATCCACTCCATTCCTGGTTTTGTCAGACTCCTAAATGTTTTGCCCAAAGTGATCTCATTATGATCTTAGTTTCTTTTCACTATTTCTAATAAGATTACACATCTCTATGTATACTCGTTAGCCATATGTGGTTTCTGTTCTGAAAAATGCTTGTTCATGTCATTTGCCCATTTTTCCGTCGAATTGCTAGTTTCCTTTGCCTTATTTGTCAGTTAATAGTTTTGAAAATGTCTTCCAGTCGTTGTGATGTGTTTTTTCATTTCTTCAATGTTCTTTACTGAACAAAAGTTCTTTTTTTTTATTTTTATTTTTTGAGACACAGTCGCATATGTTATCATTGGTAAAGTGCTACGGCGTCACAGCTCACAGCAACCTCCAACTCTTGGGCTTAAGCGATTCTCTTGCCTCCGCCTCCCAAATAGCTGGGACTACAACTGCCCACCACAACACCCAGCTTTTTTTTTTTTTTTGGTTGTAATTGTCATTGTTGTTTGGCAGGCCCAGGCTGGGTTCGAACCAGCCAGCTCCAGTGTATGTGGCTGGTGCCCTAGCAACTGTTCCATGAACAAAAGTTCTTGTTTGGTTGAATTTGTTAAATCTTTTTATATCTTAAACTCTCTCTGGAGTGGCACCTGTGGCTCATCGAGTAGGGCGCCGGCCCCATAAACCGAGGGTGGCGAGTTCAAACCCAGCCTCGGCTGAACTGCAAAAACAGAAAAATAGCCGGGCATTGTGGCGGGCACCTGTAGTCCCAGCTACTCGGGAGGCTGAGGCAAGAGAATCGCCTAAGCCCAGGAGTTGGGGGTTGCTGTGAGCTGTGTGACGCCACAGCTACTGAGAGTGATAAAGTGAGAATCTGTCTCTACAAACAAAACAAAACTCTCTCTGGTTTCAAGTTTAAAATATATACACTTATATTTTCTTTAAAATCTTGAAGTTTTGCTTTT
This sequence comes from Arctocebus calabarensis, assembly GCA_963573935.1. Taxonomy (NCBI): domain Eukaryota; kingdom Metazoa; phylum Chordata; class Mammalia; order Primates; family Lorisidae; genus Arctocebus; species Arctocebus calabarensis. The sequence continues at coordinate 32,522 of CAUYON010068612.1, forward strand.
GATGTTTATGTTTAAATTCTTTTGTTGTTGTTTTGAGACAGAGTCTCACTCTGTCGTTCTGGGTAAAGTGCTGTGGCGTCAGCCCGCTTACAGCAACCTTGGATACCCGAGCTCAAGTTATCCTCTCGCCTCAGCTTCCCCAGTAGCTAGAGCTATAGGCGCCCACCACAATGCCTGGCTAGTTTTTCTATTTTTAGTAGAAAGAGTCTCAGTCTTGCTTAGGCTGGTCTCAAACTCCTGAGCTGGAGCAATTCACCCAACTCAGTCTCCCAGAGTGTTAGGATTGTAGGTGTGAGACACCACACCTGGCTGTGTTTAAATTCTTACGCTCTCTGGAGTGTGTGTGTGTGTGTGTAAGAAGGGATCTATTTTCTTTAATTTTTTCCCCATTTTTTTAAATGGTTAACCAGTTTCTCCAGCTTCACTTGTTGAACAGACCCTACTTGCCCACTGAGGTGCTTTGCCTTCTCTGTACCTTGTCAAAGTTGCTCACGTGTGTGCCTCTTTTTTGGCCCTCTCTGTTCTGTTTTTTGGTCATGTTGTCTATCCTTGTACCAGCACCACACTGTTTTAATTTGCTCTTGATTTTTAATAAGCCTTTGTATTGGTGAAGAAAAGATCCTGTTTCTTATACTTCCCAAATATTGCTTTGGATATTCTTGGCCCTTTGTTCTTCCATATAAATTTTAGAACCAATTTATTAAGTTACCAAAACATCTTTTTGGATTTTTAATGGAATTTTATTTAATGCTATGGTTCCATTTGGGGATAGTTAATTTTTTTTAACTAAGGCTTCATATCTCTAAACATGGTGACACTCCAAATTAAGTTAGAATCAAACTTCGGTGTCTTTCTGTAAAGTTATTTTTTTACTTTTTTCATACAGACCTTGCACATCCTTTTTTGGCAAAAATGTTTTTATTGTCTTAAAAAATATCATTCATTTAGGCAAAGCTATTAAAAACACACAAGACTTCTCAAACAAAAGTGATACAACAGATATCCAAAAGAAGCAAAAAATATGCATAAACCAAAATACATTTCAGATTAACTAGCTTTCATTTTTTTTTTTCTAAAACTTGTAGGATTCTGGAAAATACTTAAAGATGGAGGAAAGGAAATGGGTCTAACACAATGAAGTAGGCACCGCTTGTGAAGTTGGCACAGACTGGTCTTAGCCTGGGTTTGTCTAGAACTCTGCTGTGTGCCTTAAGAAAATTACTTAGCCTGCCAGTGTCCCGGTTTCTTCAACTGGAAAATGGAAATAATACATACCCCATGAAGTTTTTTTTTTTTTTTTTTTTTTAAATATCAATGAAGGGTGGCGCCTGTGGCTCAAAGGAGTAGGGTGCCAGCCCCATGTGCCGGCGGTGGCGGGTTGAAACCTGGCCCTGGCCAACAACTGCAAAAAAAAAAAAAAAAAAAAATCAATGAAATCACAGACGTAATGGGCCCAACATAGAACCTGGCACATAGCTAGCATTCAATATTTCCCTCTCATGATCGCTTGCACATCTTTTGTTATGTGTTAATGGCATCTGTTCTCGGGATTTAAACATAAATACAGAATATTTAGGCTCTAGCAATTGCAAACTGTTAAGAGAAGCTATAAAAATTTGCATTCTGGAGTTTTTTTAATTTTAAGTAGTGTAATAAGTATACAGAAGAGTGCATGTATCAAAATGTACAGCTTGATGAATTATCACAAACTAAACATGCCCATTTAAAAAAGATAGAAGGTTGCAGCACCCCAGAAGATTGCATCACGCCCCCGTCTACAACTATGTCATGCGCTCCCCGCCGATAACTACTGTCCTGACTTTTGATAAATGGTGTCTTTTGGAATACTATGTTACCAATTGTAGCTGGTGTATAGTAGCAATAACTTTTTTATATCTTTCCACCTTGACAGGTTTTCCTATTTTTAAAAATAATTTTGTCAGCCTCTTTGCCCACTTGCCCTAGCAATGGAGGCCCGTTCACCGTCTGTGTTGAACATATCCTGTCTGGGAGCCTATACTTTGGTCTTTGTAAATCCTTCTTTTTCTTCCTCAGTGAACTTTGTTCCATGCTTACCTTAAAGAAATTACATAAATAAAATCATTTTGCCTGCGTGTGTTCACAGATGAAAGAAGTAAGGCATAAGGTAGTGAAGAATTTCTGCTGATCTGCGTATCAGATTTGAAGGGTGGTCTTGTCAACTTTACTCTGTTGAACTAATTTTCCACTTTGTATTTTTCAATGAAGCTAAGCAGAAAGAGTCCTGATTTTTGCTTCACAAAAGGTACATGTGCATGAAACTTTGTTGAAAGTCATTGGTGCATGGTGGAAGTCAAAGCTGGGGCTACTTCATTAGCTGGATGTGCCAGTGAGAACAAGAATTTGCAGGTCTGATGAAGTCTCTTCAACATACTGAGCAGGGGATAAACCATTCAAGATGCTATGAAGCTTTTTTTATTCTGTCTGCCTTGTATTTTAGAGAGACCCATATTCGGGAAATGCCTTTCTGCCCGGTGAGAGCTCCAGTGAGGATGAAGAGCCCTTAACAGAACTGTCCAAGGAGGAATTGTGCGCCAAAATAAAAAGCCTGAAAGAAAAACTAACAAACACCCGAAAAGAAAACAGCCGACTTCGACAGTCTTTGGTCATGCTTCAAGGTAAACTTTAAGAAAATCAACATTTTAGGTGCAAGGGGAAGTATGTGACCAGTGAAAAGCATTGCAAATCAGCTGTCAATGAAACAGAAAATCAGTACCCCAAGAGAGCTGAAAAATCACATTTTTTAAAAATCACTTGATTATATAATTTAAAAACAGAAGCACTCTATTGGAGCCCATCTAGTTTATTGCTCGAAAGATTTTAGGCTCTCCTACAAAATACCAAATATTGCATTCACTTAATAATGTTCAACAGATATTTATTGAGCATTTAATATAGGACACTCAGGGCGCTAGACCCTAGGGAGAAAAGATTAGTAAAAGACGAAATTTGTCAAGGCTCTCATGATGTGCTTAATCTCACTCTTGTTTCTGCTAGGGAAAGCGCTAGAAAACGGGGCTTGTTCTGATCCATTATAAAACCACAAGAATTAATGATTCCATATATTACATTTTAGCTTTTGTGTTGAGGGAATGATTTTGGAAAATAATTGCATGGGAAACATATAAAGAAGAAAGATCATCATACACAAATTCAAAAACACTTGGCTCAGTGGCATTTGTTAGAATCCTATAGTGTGTTCAGTATTCTAAAAAACATGCTTTCTATTTGTGGTTAAGCACCATGCATTATTTTATACAGCTGAATATTGGACAATTATTGAGCAGCACTCTGTTGTAAAACAATAAACACTCAGAGCATTTTGGAAATAGATCCCTCTACTGGATCTTTTTAGAGAATGAGCAAAATTGCATTCTCTGGCTACTTTGTAGAGAATGAGCAAAATGATACAAGAAAGATAGGGAAGAAAGGCCAGCAAAGCGTTGCTGTAGTAGTCCAGACTCACATGGCAGGACCTTACACTAAAATGATGGACAGGAAGATAAAGTGGACACTTTCTTAATATTTTTGGAGGCAGAAGATGGTGATGAGTGAGATTGACAGACTAATGATGGATCACTTGGTTTCCTAGCAGTATTTATTAAAGTTTTCACAGTTTTAACTAGAAATTGCCACGTGTATATGGAAAGATATTTATTCCCTTATTATTACCTCTTTATTTCTTCCCTTTAAAATATTGCATACTAAAAACTGATGTTTTCCTCCTGGTGAGGTTTTTTTAATTTCTAAAGAATAAATACTTCCTGATGGTATATAATCTGTTCCAGAATTTAGAGCAGCTAGTTTATAAAGCCAGCATAAATCACTAGTTAAAAGCATTGATCTTGGAGCTATAAACCTTTGTTTGCATCCCAACTCTGCTTACTAGCTTTACAACTTTAGCCATGTCATTTCTTCGTGCCGTCACCCAGGCTAAAATTTCCTCATCCAAAAAGCGGGGCAATATGTCATTTCCTTGTTGCTATGAGGATTAAATGCGATAATTAGAAGAAATGCTTTCCAGTGCCTGGCATAAGATGGAGACTCGGTAATAGTTATTATTGTCATAATAATAACTATTGGTTGGTACTAGTTCTTATTGTTATTATATAACTTTTTCTCTCCAGCTATTCATGAATGACTCAACCTTCTGGAGAGCCAAAGACAGTCTCCTCACTGGTGTGCCAGATCCCACCTCCTTTTACCTAATCAAGGACATGGTTCCAGGGATTCTGCCCTCTCTCCTCTGTTATCATCTGTTCTTATTAACACCAGAACCTGACATATCACCCCCTTCCCCCAAAAAAACTTATAGAGCAATTTTCATGATGAATATAGGTGAGAAAATTCTAAATAAAGAGTACCAAATCTTATTCAATAGCATAGGAGGAGAATCACTTACTATGACCTGTTTTTTCTCTCTCCCACTCTCTCAGATTGCCATTTCATTTTCTTCCCTCTCTGCCAAGTCCTACCACCTCCTCCCTTATCTTCACTCTCGGTTGATGACTTTGCTTCCTACTTCATTGAGAAACTGGAGGATATGAAGACACTGCTGTCATCCTACACCTGTGCTTGTATGCTCCACTTTCTCTCCAGTTATTTATGAATGACTCAACCTTCTGGAGAGCCAAAAACAGTCTCTTCACTGGTGTATCAGATCCCATCTCCCTGTACCTAATTAAGGACATTGTTCCAGGGATTCTGCCCTCTCTCCTGCAAGATCAAGTTTTCCTTTCCTTTTCCTTTTCCTTTTCCCTTTTCTTTTCCTTTCCTTTCCTTTCCTTTCCTTTCTTTTTCCTTTCCTTTCTTTTCTTTCTTCTTTTTCTTTTCTTTTTTGAGACCAGATCTTACTCTGCTGCCCTAGGTAGAATGCCATAGACTCATAGCCCACAGAAACCTCAAACTCTTGGGTTCAAGAGATCTTCTTACCTCAACCTCCCAAGTGCAGGCACCCACCACAACTCCTAGCTAATTTTTCTATTTTTAGTAGAGACAGGGTCTCAGTCTTCCTCAGGCTGGTCTCAAACTCCTGAGCCCAAGCAATCCACTGCTTGGCCTTCCAGAGTGCTAGAATCACAGGCATGAGCCACTGTGCCCAGCTAAGTTTTCCTTTTCTAGTGAATTGTTCCTTTCAGTCTGAGATATACTGAAAGGATACAAAACTAAAACAAGACAAATAAAACAAATTCTCACTAAAACAAACAAATAAGCAAACAAAAACCCTACCTCTTTACGCCATTTGCTTCTCCATCTTCTGCCCTATTTTTCTCCTTTTATAGAAAAGTTCCTTAAAAGACTGGGTTATGCACACTCTCTTTGATTTCTACCCCATTATTCTCTCTAGATACCACTCCATTCAGGTTCTTTTAATTCCATTATAATCTCTCTTTTCATGATCATCAGTCGAAAATCTCCATGTATTAGCTTGCTAGGGCTGCTCTGACAAAATACTACAGGCTGGGTGGCTTAAACAACAGAAATTTGTTGTCTCACTCTTTTGGAAACTGGAATTCCAAAATCAAGGTGTCAGCATCACCATGCTCTCTATAAAATTTCTAGGGAAGCATTGGTTTGGACCTCTCCTACCTTATGGCTGTTCCATGGATAAGGCAGCATAACTCTAATCATCATAAACTAGAATGCAGCCCCAGAAACAAAGTGGAAAAGTTGGCTATTGATTAGACTTCAGACAATAGAAAAAGTCAGGCACCTCTTACTGGCACTGTAGTGTTCATTCATGCGTTTATTCATTCAGTAAATATTTATAAAATCCCTACAATATGATGACAGCACTGTTCTAAGTGCATAGGAAAATCAATGGAAGAAAACAGACAAAGATGTTCTATAAAGCTTATATTCTAGTGTACAGGGGGAAGATGGTTAAAAATGTTTTTAAAAATATTAACTTATATAACATAGTAGATGGTGATGCATGCTTTGAAAAAAATAGGTGCTAGAAAGGATCAGGATTTGAGAGAAGGGGGTGGTTTACAATTTCAAAGATCATGGTCTTAGGAGGCCTCCTTGTAAAACTACAGTTAGGAACTAGGAAGATAATGGAAAATTGAAATTTCACACATAATCTTAATAAGATAAAGGCCTATTTGTAATATTGTTCCTAATAACTCTTTGAACTAAGAATCCTGGCTGTTTTCTTTATAAAGACCACTAAGAAAAATAGCAGAATGTATACACCATTCTAGACATTCAGAACTGCACGTGTGTGTGTATTGTGTGTATGTGTGTTAAGTATTTGAAACAAATCTTTAGGAATATACCTGACCAGCACAATAAGACATGAAAGGAAATAGGGGCAATTATCTAATGTTGAGAAGGGCATTAAAATGTCATTATTTATAGAAAATGAATGTACACTTAGGTAAAATAAAGCATCAGCCAAAACTTTGATTCTTGTGACTAATAAGATTTCAGCAAAGAGGCTTCCGGCCGCCAAAGTCTGCCAGTGTTGGCAGCTCCCTCCTTCCTCAGGAAGGCTCTGGCGTCTCTTCTCGGTCCTTGTCGCCGCGTGACTGGCAGGTACTGCAAGATCTGTAAGGAGGATGCCGGGGCGACACGGAAGGCAGGAAACGGAACTGTTGACATTCAGGGATGTGGGAATAGAATTCTCTCCAGAGGAGTGGGAATACCTGGACACTGCTCAGCGGAATTTGTATAGAGATATGATGTCAGAGATCTCCAGGCACCTGGACTTTGTAGGAGCTGGCTCAGTGCCTGTACCTCAGTGGTTAGGATGCAGGCCACATACACTGGAGCTGGTGGGTTCGAACATGGCCTGAGCCTGCTAAACAACAATGACAACTACAACCAAAAAAAAATAAAAATGGCTGGGCGTTG